>JAQFXM010001925.1:0-28110 GCA_034693345.1 Entomobrya multifasciata
GGTCTTGAACATTAATTTTTCCTCATTTGTGTCAAAACTTGTCATTTTTACCATTGGTGAGTAGACATTCACAGTCAGACAATCTTCATGGCCAACAACACGGTTCAGTTTGAGTTGATGTAATTGTGTACACACGTGGCCAGGTTTCTTTGCCTGTCGAATCCCTTTCCATGGACGCTTTGGAACGGGTGCCTAACAAAATTGAACCGGTTTAATGAAGAAAAAACTCATTCAATGAGGAGGCGTGCCGTGTAGCACGTATACAAAGTATAAGAATCTACACCAACCCGAAAGCGCCCATCCCCCGTGGGTGGCTCTGCATAAGGAATTCTGTTTTCGGATTCGGAAAAAAATCCAATGTAGTTTAATTTTTTTAACTTTGACAAATTTCAAGATAATAACTAACCCTTCAAAAGCGTAAACGTCTCTTCCATTGACAACTTTCATAAAATACCCTTCCAAAGTGCCACCTTTGGTGTTCACGATCGGAGGAGGCTTCCAGTTTGGAGGTAAAGTCGTAGAATTAGAATCAAAATTAAGATTTCTTGCAACTCTATACTCTTTGAGAAAAGAGTTTTCTGCCGTTTCCACGTACGGTCTGGGTGTCGGTGGCTGATAATATGGATCGCACGACACAATAGCACATAACAAATTGAACATAAATAGGACTGCCATATTTCTAAGTAAATCTAACTAAAACTAAACGATAAACTGGTGGATTAAGTTTTCCAACTTTTTTTCTTCATGAACGTTGACAAATTCACAGTATTGCACATTGGCCAACAACTATTTAAGAACTGATCCCCAAATTCTTCCACTTCTCCAGTATCTCCCATGAGAAAGCTTGGATTGCATACTAAATGAATCTTTCCACCGTTCGGACCAAAGCTCTAGGTTAAAAGTTACAACAACTTACCTAACTTGAAAAGTCACCAATGTTGTCTGGTTTGGTTCCAAGTTTTGTTCTGACATGCAACAATTTTTCTTAAAAGCTGTCTACGAAGTATGAAATTACCATACGACCGAACTGGATATATAATCGCATTCTATAAGGTGGGAGGGTTAATAAAATAATAGATAAAAGATAGACCAGTGGCAATACCTAAAATTATCACGATATTGGACGTATGCATGTCTGTTTGTCGACAAAAAAATTGCATAAGGTTTGGCATAATTTTTTTCTTCCGGGATCAATGTGTACATCTTAAAGCACCGTTCATTTCTCATTATCACATCTTGATGCATTATTCAGGGTGTACCATGGTCAATGGACTGACAAATGTCACTAAATCATGCCGAATGGCATAAGCGAAAACCAAATTAGTACGGTTTGCGAAAGGAATGGTCATGAACTTGAGAATAAATATGAAGGTGGAGGATGATCTCCCACTTGTTAATAGTTGCTTACCTTCATTTGCTTCCGGTCAAAAGTACGGTCTCACAAAAGGATGAGTGGAGATTCCATAATAGTCATTTGCATACCTTAGAAAAGTCCCTGGGCAAAATTAAATGCCAAGAATACAGTGTTTTGGTGTACAACGGATAAGATGATCTCCAAGACGAAGTTTGTTTGCATAAGTGTCGTTACAAGGTGAAACTGGTAGGTGCATTGGCAATTTTATTATAACAAAACGTGAAAAATAATTAGATGTCTATCAATATATGTTACACTTTTTTATATGAATCGTGGTAATTGAGTTTGAGTTGTAAGCGAAATAAATTTTTGTGTGTCATCATCCAGTTATGAACCATTCATTCTCACCTAATTTACAATATCCTGTAAGTTATCATTTCTTTGTTGTTTAATGTTCACCTAAAACATGGATATAATTATGATATTCTTACTGGACATGTCTCTGTTCTAGGAGTGAACAAGAGCGAAAAAATAATTTAAAAGCTCCAAAAACGGAATTACAATGCGTAAAAACATTTTCTCCAGTAAATAAAAATTAAGACTACAATTTAAGATTGCAAATTAAAAATCTGACATTCATCGCATGATACTTCATAATTATGTAAGCCCATTCATTTCTTAGAAGAATGAGAACAAGTTTACCCATAACGTTCTCACTTGTATCTCTCTTGGTGTCAGTTACGTTGCACAAATGTTATGTTGGTATAATGGAGGATTACATATGTGGTAGGATGAGCATCACGCGAATTCTGCTTAATCTTATCTTGTAGACATTTTTATTTGCATGTCAAACACGAAAGACGTTAATTGTATGAAATAAAAATGGTGACAAAGCCATGATTTGTCCAGGCAGATGTAAAATTCACAACGTTGTGTGTATGTTGGCTGCATTGCATTGTCTGCTATGAAAGTTGTGGTCAAAAAAATATATGGATGCTTTTGGCAATTTTCAAGGTAGTCAACTTTCTGACACATGTAATGACTATAAAATCGTAACCAACATTATCCCAAAGCACTTATATTCGTTCGTGTAAAGAATACAGCCAATTTAAACATTATACATATGTATGAATGTATGTCTTTCTAAATTGTTGACCACTTTGTTAATAAATGCAATCTGGCTGTATGAATAATAGACGAATTTACAGAATTCTTCCATTGTTGTAACATTTTGTTGATGATCTACCTTAATTTTTTCATGCTCCAAACATAGTCGTGATATGTGTCTCGTATTATGAAGTTAAATGGGATCTCAATAATCCAAATGTGGAAAATAATGAAATATATGGGATTTTATTGAATATTTTTATCATTAATTCTTTACAATTTTTTATTGAACATTTATATTGTAGAAATATCTTCATTTTATAAATATGCATGATGTAGGTGGTGACATAATGATAGTACTCCCACTTTTTCTGTAGTTAAATGCGCAAAAGTGTGGTTTCCAGTTTTTCTTACAGTTTGATCATTATAAATAATGAACAATTTATATAAACATAAATCCGTACTTTTTACTTATTAATGCAGTTGTACAACTGTTTTGAAGGCCATTATCATCTCACCGATAAAAAAATGTACAATAAAAATGTTTAACAAAACTTTACCAAAAAAAGGAATTTTCTCAAAGCACAAGAAATATTCATGCAAAAAGGTTACAAGTTTTCTATATAAATCAACATTACAACATAACGTCTAAAAATCTTTGAAGATTTGATTGGGTTAGTTTTATGTAAATCCACAATAGTAATTTTTATCTATGTAACTAACCTAGCGTTCATACAAAAATAACGCGCATCCTTGCTGTCAGGAACTTATGATTTAGAGTATTAGCAAGAATTTTACAACTTTTCAATAGTTGATTTAAATGCAAATATTTGCATTGCAAACTTTCTTATACGACTTTCTGTTCACATATAACAGATACACTTACAAACGTCGGCATCGACATACCAAATAAATATAAGTCAAAGTACTCTTTCATTTATAGTACTTCAAATTTCAAACTACCAAAAAGGTTAGAGTTATAACACTGTGTTAAAATATGTATTTATGTCATTTATAATTTCCACTTTCTGTTTTCTCACATCTGGTGAGATGTAGCACCTAAGTACTAGGAATGAAAAATGCTCCCGAATGACCAAGTTATCATATAGCCCCATATGCGTGGTCTTTAAGTCACATCCGTATAAGATCCAGCTCAAAAAATATATCCTTTTTTAAATCCTTTGAAATCTTAGTACTCTCTTGTGCATCACCGGAAGTTACATTCTACCTGTATATATGCTCTTGTGGTTGGTCAACGTTTTTCCTATCCAGTAATATTTTCTGAAGGATAATTGAATTGGGTCGAATGCTAGGAGCAGATGGACTTGGCACAAAAGTTGATTCAGCAACATTGTAATAGTTTGTCGATGATGCTTGTTCAGATTCAGATTGTAGATCTTCTTCCTTCTCGGGTTCAACGGTCCCTCTCATTTCGAGAAAAAATGTGGAAGGACTGCTCTTCCTTTGCGTTGGTACAAAATCAGTAAAACTAGTAGAGCCACTGCTATTGTTTTCAGGAAGGCTATTGTTTGTGAGGTTGGATTGTTTAATGGGTTCATCCTTGTTTATGGGAGGCGATACCAGTTTACTTGGCTCTGGAATAACGGGTGGTAACGGATGTGGTGTTGCGGCAGGAATTATGACCTGGAATCTGGAATGAGTATATCTGCTTGAATGGCTGCGCCGATGATGGTAATACTGGGGACTGTTTTCTGATGGAACGCATGGTAAATTAGAGGTGTAGTTCTTTGGCAATTCTTTACTACTGGGTTTCCAAAGTGCAACGTAGTATGCGCTAAGAAGAATAGCGGCCAGAGACACACAAAAAAGATAACCAATAACAGTAACGCTGCGTACAGCTTTGGGATGCCTTTCACTGAACGTTGGTTTCTTCAAGCTTCCGGTCGTCGAGTCCTCAGAAGAACCCAATGAACCTATAGTTTGTCTGCCCACACTTCCTGAGTATGACATGTCAGTTAATATTATAGTGTTTGAGCGAGAATGAAAAGACAAAGTGTGTTTTAATAAGTTTCCTTGTGTTGTTCTTAGTTTTAGATGTTCTTTGAGAAGTTTTTAGTTTAAAATGTGCACAACATGAAGATATACGTGTACATATAAGTTGACAACATACAGTCTATTTACATTTATATTTTTAATGTGAAAGTGTTAGATTTTTTGCTTGGTCCACAAAACTAAATGCATATAACATACGTAAAAATTAGTGATCAAATGTGCCAAGCTGCATTTTCTTTTCCTCTTGGGTCATGTACAATAATATTATTATAATTGGGATGCATAGTGCAGAGAAGTGAAGAAATAGTTTTCACATTAAAGGCTTTCTGTGTGTTTAGTAGTGGCGAGTGTAGCATGTAAAAAGTGAAGTGCGGAATGGCGAAAGCAGATTTTTGTTCACAGCTGTCCTTTTGATACACAGAAAATTTTATTCTGAAAGGAATAAAAATAGCATTTTGTACCTGGACTTGGACCATCAAGAAAAGTTATTATAGTAAATGTACATAAAAAACTAGGGAGAAGGAGGCTCAAAATTGCTACTATTGATCTACATACAACTTATATAGCAGAAAAGAAAGCATATATTATGTTATATTTATCAAGTTGAGATCTGAATCATAGTTTGAGAAGTATTCCTTCCTACGTAGTTTTGCATCATGTGACCACTATAAAATAAAGATATCAATTTTATGTAGGGAATGACGTACACTGTACTATGTATACGACCAGTTCATTGTAAATATTATGTACGAAATAAAATGTAAGCCTAGTATGTAATAAGATTTTTTTTCTTCTTTTTTGCTGAAATTAACTTGTAGCTTTGTGAAGATGTTACGAGAAAGTAAAGAAGACTGGCCAAAGGCATATACACAGACAGCGTCTCAAGATAACATAAACTAACTTCCATTTTTTATTTGCCCCGTGATCCTATTTGGAGAATACAATAAATAGACCAATATTCTTGTTTGATCTGTTGAGTCTTTTTCTTTACTTTTCTCACGAGACTCATGACTTCAACTACCACTACGGCTATCAAAAAGGATTCAAATACACTTTCTTTCCTTGTATGCTTTCTTCGTAGCACATGTGTGCTCTTGAGAATCTCACAAATACGAGCTTTTTTATATACTGCTTGCATTGGATATCTCACGTCAGAAGAATAAACATCATGATGACTAGACTCTACATTAGACGTGTTACTACCTACGAACAAATTGCTTGTATAGAAAAAAACACAAAAATGTCCACTTTTTCCAACAATAAAAACAAGGCAAACAATAAACGTGAACATAAAACGTGGTCAGTTTAATTTCGTGAACAATTAGGATTAGAAATACAAAGGAAGAGTACAACATTAGAGAATGCTGTAAATGTATTTTGTACAAAGAGAAAACTGGCATAATAGTAGTGATGTTGGGTCAGTAGCAATTAAAAGGGGTTTAGAAATAAATTAAACTTAATTTAGCATTGCTTATTAATTTACTAAAGCAGAAACTTATAGAACAATGAGTATAGTGTGCTCATATTTTAATCACGAAAATGTTAGAAAATATACATACCTGCGATGAGCAGACTGGCAGGGATAGAAAGCTTTACTGTCATAATTGTAAGATTTTTTGAGCAAAACTGTCACTCTTGTTCTGTTGTTAACAATAGCTACACATATTGTTATTTTCACTGTTGACAGCTATTGAATCACATACTGTTATATTTACACACTTATGTATTTTGTTGAAAAATAAAGAAAGACCATCATCTATTCTTGGCTTTCACGTGCAAGATTTGACATTCCACCAACTTTCTTCGCTTCACCCAAGCAAGCTAAATTCGAACAGATTACTTTTCCTTGAAGAAAGTCTGAGAATTTAGCCTTTTTCACACCAGGAAAAAAGAGACAAGGGGACTCCGAGACTCCAAACCTTTTTTACTCAGAGATGACAAACGAACTTGTCGACAAAGACAGGCAAAAAAACTTTCACTTGACTGTTGGCTAGTAAATGAAAAGACTTGGTACACAGGAAATACAAAAAAAAAATCAAGAGAATGATAGATACAGAGAGAGCAAGAGAGCCTTTTGGTATGGCACACGAATTCTCAACGAATGTCCCAGAGAGTGTGAAGTCATTCGTCGAAGGAAACCTGTATTTTATACTATCAGAGTATTTAGGACTGTGTGTTTCGCGTTATTCGGGAAGTCATCATTCGGAAAAGTTCGCGTTTTCTATCTTCCACAGTCAATGCAATGTTTGAGCTTGTTATTTTCTCTGTTTTATGCACGCACACATAAAGCTTTCCGTTTTTAGTGATGTTAGTAGAAAGATGAGCTAGTGGAGAGAGAATCTCTGGGTCTGTTTCGTTGTTGTACTGTTTTATAATAACAAGAAAGAGAGATGGAGAGAGAAAATACTAGCTATTTAAACAGAGGAAAAAAACTTCCATGTTCTTCGCATAAGAGCATAAGGCTGTGCATAATACTAACATATACAAGTATGTAGTTGTAATCGTTAAAACTTCATAATAACAACAAAGTGTTTACATGTCGTTTAGAAAGTAGAGGAGAGAGATGCAGCGAACTCCTTTTTTATATGTGAGAATAGTATTTATGATATTTAGTAGGACGACGGGAGCAGTTGTTTGTTGGCGTAGTTGTAAGTTGTGACTAAACTTCGTTTCGCTTCGACACAAGTTATCTCCCAAAAGCTTCAAAACTTTTTGGAAAGAAAAAAGGATTTTTTTCTTTGGTATTTTCATTCAGCTGATGAGCGGAGGAGAGAGATATACACGCCCTGAAATCTCATCATCCTGTGTAGTCGTTTCCCATGTTCTACATAATGAATTCCCATATCTATTGAATCAGTATTGTGGTAGGTGTGCCAATAGCCTTTACTTGTCTTTGGCACAACATTTGTTTTTGAGTGACACTTTAGTAATAAAGGATAATGACTATCTTTTGCTAGTTCTCAATACGGTTGACATACAGAGAATTACGTGATGTACAAATGTCGTATTTGAGGCTTAACATGAAAAGCTTTCAGAGGGTTTACAAGCATTGTTTTCTGTTTTCCCCGAGAGCATGCTGCTTTTGTTAGTTCGTGTACAGAAGCAAGTTGGTAGACATGAAATTTCATTTGCTTTCTCCTCTTTTGTTTTTGTTAATAGTTTTTGTTGATAATTTGATATTACGATGCAATGGAAATTTCATTGTTTTAGTTTCAATGAGAAAACTATTTTGAAAGGAGGAAAACATTTTTGCTTTCATTCCTGAGTTCATTTGGGGAAATGTGAGACTTGGGTCTTTTGTCATGGCCAAATGATTCAAATGTATTAATGATGATTTTAATTAACTAGTGTAATTGTCAGTAAATTTTATAGCCTTTAAGGTTCCATCTGTTGCCCTTAGAATAAGGTATGATATGCTACCAAAAGTTACAAAAGAGAAATTGATGGGTTCCACACGTGTCGTGCTCAAAATTTATTATCTTGATTCATGATCCTCCCTCGTGATATACAAATTATTATTCTGGGACTATGCTTCATTGTACCATTGACTGATATAAAATAGTAAAAAGGATGTGCAAAGAATAGTTGAATAAAACGAAGGTGAAAGATGAAAAGATAATCTACATAAAGCCCTTTCAGAGTCAGTCAGCTTATATAGCACGGATAAAAGTATTCTAACCGTATGCTTTCTGTAGTAAATGGGCTTTGTATGAAGCACAAAGTGTCTACTAAACTAGTTATGATACGATACGATCATAAAATTTATCCGAGATCATACGTAGTATTTATCTGCCAGCATTGTATTACATTGTACAAATTTTCCATTTGTATTTTATGGTCACATGCCTATTCCCCATATATTACTTTCAATAAACGCGTTAAAAAGAAATATCTTGTAATTAATACAACACTAATAGTTTAACTGCTTTTGATAATGTTCAGTCCATCCTTTTCTAACAGTAACAATAAAATAAAATAGACAAAACAAGTCAATTATTTACTGTTGATGTAAAACTTTATACACTGCAACGCGCAGCGCAACGCATGACGTTTACTTTTCCTTGAATAAAATCAGATGAAATGGACTAAATGCCCCAATTCTCTCACTTTTACGACATTTCTCTGGAAGTCCTTTATTTCCAAATCATTATACGCTGGAGTAATTGCAGGGAAATGTGCACTGAAAGTGTACAAATGTTTGTCCTACTTTTCGAATTAAATGTGTTTTTCCGGAGCATTCTCCAGAGAAAGATACGCGCGTAATATTGAACAGACTACAAACTTGACACAGTAGCAACTTTACAATGTAAAAGAAACTATAAGCATCTCACATCAGTAACGTATTTATATGGACAAGACACAGAAGAGAAAAAATAACATTACGTTTGAATCATGTTGAGCCTGGAATATTGCCAATATAAATTTTACGAGAAATTCTTCGCTCCAGATTTCATTCTTTTTCGATGATGTTCTTCTGATACTGCAAAAAATATAGAGAGTACTACTGCACTAACTCTGTGTGCTTCAGGCTGACAATAAACGACTTGCTAGAAGGATAGAATGTGCAAAGGAGTTTATACATTATGTATCATTGACTGTGAGAGAATGGCCGAGACCCTATTCTTTCTTTCTGTGTGAGTGTGAGGGGCAGTAGGTCAACTGTCAACTGCAATGTGTTATAAACGCAACTTAAACAGACACTGGGGTGGAACGATAAATGTGGTGAAAAAAAAGTTGCGTGTGAAAAGATTGTGAAAGCAGAAAGGGAATGAGAAAAAATGTAACATTCATCTTTTCATATCAAATTCCATCACTATATCTTTTATACACTTTTCTTTCCATGAAAAAAATAAAATCATTCTTGTAAACAACAAATAAACGTTTGTTACAAATCTTTGCCTTGAACATTGAAAATGTGAGATTAATATAAAAAAGAATGTGTTCAAGTGTGTGGCTATCCATTCTAAACTGGTGTGTTCTTTTGGCTAATGTAACGTTTTAGATGAGGATAACTGCATTTTTACATGATTTTATTAGCTATATCGTCCAGTGAGCTTGAGAATTGGAAAGCAAACCACCAAAAATAGACCAAAACCAGAGAAATGCTTCTAGAAATTATAACGTTACTTTCTTTCATGTTGTTTCAGTAAAAGGTAGTCAGTGAGAAGAGATATGGCATGGAACAGTTAGAAAAGAAATTAGGGCACGTTTTCCCTTTCTTTTGCTTAGAGCAGATTTCTGACCTCGTTTCCGCATGGGAAAGCACAATAGGTTCTCTGGTTGTGGAGGAAAAACGGAAATGGGAGATATGAGACGAGCAAGAGCACATCACACAGTATGCATCACATCATTTCACACGATGATGAGTCTGCGTTTCTTGATGATATCACACACACAAGCTATTCATATACAATGAAGTCATTTTCTGCTTCTTTTCAATTTATATGAAAAGATAAACTGTCTGCTAACCTGATAACAGCGCTGCAAATGTTATACAATTTTGCTGCAGAGAAGTAGCTTATGGGCAATCATATAAAACTTGTACATTTTTGGTACTCACTCGACATGCCTATATAACATAACATAACTCCAGTGTTTGCTCGTCTCCCACTTTCGATTTTCCACTTCAGGAGGACAAAAGCTATGTCATATTATATTCTAACGAGTAACGATATATCATGCAAAAGCAAATATTAATTTACAAAAGATACTGCGTAATAATTTTCTGCTTAACTTGCTATAAAAAAGAAACGACTGGGTAAAACATGGTTCATTGTTTCACTATTGCCATTGCCATTCAACCTGTAATGTTAATATGTTAACTGTATTGTGACATTTGCGTGTTTACAAAAACATTTTTGTACAAATATTTTGCTGCTCTGCTCTAGGGTCCAAACAAACGACATTTTCATGGAGCTTGTTTCCACATCGCAGATATTGCATTGAGTGAAAACCCGTGGTGTGGTGCATTGAAAACTGTTCGTAGGTCAAAAGTAACGGCATGAGATAACGACTACGAACCAAATAGTTTTGGCATTTGCGGTGTAAAATGGACATTTTATTCATTTGGGTTTTACTTAAAATGCGATTTTACATGTAAATATACCAGACTATACCAATGACTAAAACCAAAACCACAGATCAGTAAATCGAGCAGATCAACGTAACATGATATGCTGATTCGTGGGCTAAAATAAAATACCTTCTTCCTCTTTGTCTGTCTGCTACCACAATGAAACGCATCAGAGGGCAATTAATAGTAAATTGAAAATAGCATCTCAATTTTAGGTTTTGTTTCTGTACATGATATCTGATTTTGATTACGATACGTTGAAAACTTGTCTAGCTTATTCTAAACATTGGAGAAAGCTAATAAACCATAAGCCTATTACATAACAATCAACTCTACACTTTTTAAGTGAAAATATGATCCGTTGTTGCATTCAGTATAAAAACTGTGATAAGAAAAATTAAAGACACAAAATTTATTAATGAAGTGTCTGCAATATAGTATGTACTATATGTACACTTACATCATACATCATACATCAGCCAATCTACAATTCAAAAAACTGCAGCAATTCGACATTTGATTTTGTATAAAAACATTAACCGTTAACTGCTTAACAAATTGAAAATTTAGGTTTACTATATTTATGTTTTTGTGCTGCATAACATATTCTATAATTATTTTGAAATTTACCAAGCGTATACTTACTATCTCATGTCATGTCTTTCAGCAAACGTTGAAAAAATGCGAACGTTAAATTTCTACTATACAGGCCATAGCCATCGAACTACTAGCGAGGATGATCTAACGTAGTTTGTAGATATGCATTGCATATAAGATACACACACACACACCATATAAATTTAGCTGCGACTCCGACCATAGAAATTTTTACAGGTGGGTGGTTTGAAGGCTTTATTTTGATTTTTTATATATATTGAGTTAGTCGTTGTATATAAGCAAAACCAATGATCTGAAGTAAAATTACTGTAAAATTGGAAAGTAGTGAATAGTTTTAAAATATTTTCAGTCAAGCGAATTTGATTTACCCTTTAAAAAGTGGTACGTTTTTAAATTTGGTGGAAAATCAAGTTATATTACAGCTTAAACATGGGTTGTGATGGAGGAACTATTCCAAAGAGAGATGAACTTGTAAAAACTAAAAAGAAACCAGAAAAGGTAACTTTAGTCATAAGACAAGTTGTTTCATTAATAAATTACTTATAGCTTGAAAAATAAATACAGGAAAAACTAATTTTTGGCCAGTAAATTACTAATCAAATTTTTAATTGAAATGACTCTTTCAGAAAGATAAAACTGCAGAGCGTGCATTTCGATGGAAGCATTGCGCGATAACACAGCAGCCCGTCACGCCTCCCGTGGTCGCTTGTGAATTGGGTCGAATTTACAGCAAAGAAGCAGTACTGGAAACACTTTTGAACAAATCAGAAGGAGTTCCAGATGTTGCTGCACACATCCGAACTCTTAAGGATGTGAAGGAACTTAAGCTCACCGAAAACCCTGCTTGGGACAAGGTAACTTCCAACAGTGCTGAAGTAGGTGATGGTTACATCGATTCACAAAAGGCACAATGGGTTTGCCCCATTTCTGGACAGGAAATGAATGGAACCTTCAAGTTTTGTTTCATTTGGAGTTGTGGATGCGTTTTGAGTGACAAGGCTTTGAAGGAAATGCGCAAAGCTAATACAGACGCATCTGAATGCTTAAGGTTTGTGCAAATTTCATGATATCTCTCTAATTAAGTCTGATTTACTAAAAAAACATGAGAATGATAGTTAAATGTCTTAAACTTTAATTGAATAGATGCCAGAAGCAATTCAGTTTTGAGGATGTTATCATCATTAACCCAACCGAAGAGGAAGACCAAACCAGACAGGTTGAAAAAATGGCAACAAGAAGAAATCTTGCAAAGAAGACCAAGAAGGTATCCAAGAAAGTTGAAACTGAAGCTTCGTCCACTTCTACATCCACCGCCGTTAAATCAGAACCCGGGGATAATAAAAAAATTGTACCTAAAGTGGAAGCAACATCATCATCTTCCTCTCCTTCGACCTCAAAGAATGGCAAAACACCCCGTTCTAACGGAGATTCCAACATTCCAGCAAAGAAAAGCAAGTTGGCATCTGATAAGCCGTCTGCTAATGGTGGAGTAGACAAGAATCTTGCTGCATCCGGATCAAAAATTTCGAAATACAGTGTCGCTAAAGATCCGAATGCCAGTGAGGCATACAAGTCCTTGTTTACATCACATCAGACTGCACAAAATCAGCAGAAGGCACATTGGGTCACGTACAATCCATTTTATAATTAGAAAAATATTTATAAATATTTACTTTTCCTGTACAATAATTTTGATTGATTTACTATTTACCTTTGTTCATATTATTATTCGTTAACGCAAATTTTATCTATGAATCGAATATTGTAGTTTTCGATAAGTACTTCTGGTTTTATATGATTTAATAAATTTATTTGTATGAAATACATTAAATTGACGAAAGTGACAGTATGTTCGAAGCAATTTTTAAAGCTGAAACGTTGAAAGGTGAATGAAACTTGATCATATCATCTTTCTATCCTCAAAATTTCACAGTTTTCACACAGTCATACAATTAGTAAGTCTACTACAGTTTACTTTTTTGCAATCACGCATTTATAACTTGTTACTTTACCATCATTCAGTACATCACACAACTTGGATGCGCTTTGTCATTTATTCCATTTTTCTGGTTATTCATGGCCGCTTTATGTTATTTACTTCACCATTCCTAATTAATCACACGTTTTGTTTTAGCCATTTTACAGGTGTATGCGCACGTGGGTAACTGTGAACGTTGCCATCTCACAGTCGTTGCTTCACTAATCTGACCACAAATAGTTACATAGTATCTAGCCTATTTCCATAATTTATAGAAAACGTACTAATTTATGCAGAATCGTTCAGTTCTGCCATAGTATAGTACACACTCAAATTGTTAAATGAAATCATAAAGTTACATGAAACAAAAAAAATCGAATTTCTGAAGGATTAGGTGGTGTTACATATTTGTAAACACTAGTAGCCAACAACATGTTTAAAATCTTCACACATATATTACAGGTTTTAGAGTCATCATTAACTTATTCCAATAAAATACCTAACTCTGCATGATTTTCTTTTCTGTTTGTTATACCCACATTACCCAATCCATAACTTAATTTTTTAGCCCAAAAACCCTCGAATGTAAATTGTACCCACATGTAATGTACTGTAGACCCTTTACTACTGTGAGTGTGGTTTGAAGAATCAATGTGTTACCAACTCTGAGTTGTAATTGCAAGCTACAAATAAAGAATGAAGAACTGGTAAACTAACCAGTCGACAGTCCTTAACCTAACCGGAAGCTAAAATAACTCAGAAATCATACATCACCAAACTGCATCTCGAACATTACAGTTTGAAAATATTCATTCACTGCTAAAAAGCTTCCGTTTCCCGTATTACATTGCAATGTCCTTTTTTTCCTGTAGTATTACTCATCATATCATCATGCTTTTAGGAAGGGTAAAAAGACGATGCACCCAATATATTCAAGGCCTACTGATTGTACGAGACTGATGAATAGAATGAATACAGTTTGCGATGATTGCTTGATTCTTGCATGTGTTGCTGTTGATGCAATTTCCGCTTGTCAATAAGCAATGGAAGTATGACGCCGGCATCATCTTACCTGGCCACAATTTGCTACACGTTTATGTTTTGTCTGGAAGGCATTTATTGAGCACTTAAAACAAGAACCTTTTTGCAAGTTCAGGGCTAACGAGTTTATGTGACTATTCCAATGAAAAAGTATGCAAAACACAGTCAAAACTGTTGACTCAACAATAAGTCCAAATTCCATTATTCCAAATGCTTAGACATGTACGTGGTGTGTTGTATACCTAACCTACGCAAGTTTTTATAACAGAGGAATCAGAGGATCTTACCGATTGCCAAACGTAACATGCAATAGAAAACTCAGTTATTTTGAGAGAAAAAACAAGATAGCATGCTATTCCATTGTTTGTAACACGTGCTACTAGTAATCTGTATTTTGTAAAACCATTTTTTTAGCTGGTTGAATTGAAACCAAACTTATTACATATTACATGATAACTTGATTCTGTGAAATCATAATTCATATGCCATTATATTTACTCATCTCATACTTTTATCGTCATTTTTTGGATATGATATTCCGTAATTGTGTTTGGAAAGGTCGTCGAGTTTCCTATCCGTCTTTACGATACGATTACTTCCTGACTGTTTTGCTATCAAAATCTTATGCATGCTTACATGTGTACAGGTTTGCACAAAAATCATAAAAACAGAAAATGAGTACGTTGAACAATGCAATCCTATTAACATGGCTTTAATGACTTTACTTGCTTTAGTTTTAGTTACGAGTAGCCGAGAGGCATCAAATTTGAGTTTGAAGTTAATCAAGCTTCTACCTGTGTTCCAGAAAGTAACCAAAGCAGGTAAACATGAGCAAAATCTCAATCTTACTATTTAGCAAAACCCATTTTGCACAGTGATGTATGAACATGCCAAACTATGTTGTAAGTTGATATTTCTGGATAGTGGGTTAGCTGGTTACATGCATATTCACGACTTAACAATGATTATATTGCATACCTTTTTTAATCATGCTTAGCATTCCACAAAATCTTCCCAAAAAAAGTTTGATGATGACGATATATATCACAAAACCTCAGCAAGACGTAAAATGGCGATAATTGATGAACTTCTTTTCTTGGTAAAAAACCTACCTGAGTAAATAATATGAGAATTTGAAGCATTATCCAACCCGCATAATAATGATGATGATATGTTTGAGTATGAATTCGTTTATGCCATCAGTCTGGAGTTTTGACTTGCTTAGAGTGATCTTGACCTTAAACTTGGTGTCTTCTTTGACTTACCTTTGCATTATAAAAATGCGAATCAAACTTGCCACACATCTTCCTCTCTAACGATTTTTAGTGATTTGCCAAAATTTATGCGACATGCGACACTGAAATTGTCGTGTTTCTGGTGAAATTAAATTACTTTCCAAATTAAATTACTGTTAACCACACGTGACACGTGACTGCAAAAAAACATAAAATTTCCATAAAACCAGAAAAAAGAATGTTTTATTGGAAAAAATCATAGTTTCACACGCTTTGATTGGTTCAAAGTCCTTTTTTGCAAGAAAGTGCATAGTGTCAAGTTTCAAGATCAGCGATGTTGTTTTCTACAGTGTTTCTGTCAAATTTGTTGTGTTCGTTTTACAACTGCCAATACCTGCGTCAAGAGCCTGTCAGTTCTTCAAATGACTTTGTCCTTGATGAGACATTAACCAGGAGGCTTGGCAGAAGTCAAGATGATTCACCACCGGATCCTATTGTTAATACTACACAAGGATTGGTCGAAGGCTATTTCATGAGTGTATTCAACAGGAAAGTTTACGCATTTGAAGGTATTAAATTGATATAAAATACAAAAATGAATCCAGTGTATGAAAAATAAGAAATCATGCATTATTAATAAGACTTTCAGTGGTTAGATTTATGCATGTGTTTGTGAAATGTCAGAATAATATGATTTTTTCTGCTTTGCCCATTGCCCAGGAATCCCTTATGCAGAGCCACCCTCAGGCAATTTGCGGTTTCGGGTATGTTCCACTACTTGCAATTATAAGAGGCTATTCAGCTAATCAAAATTTTACTATCACATCAAAATTGAAATTGGTTGATTTAAACAAAAAAAATCATAAAATGACGAATTTTCATAACAGAAACCTGTTCCAAGAAAACCTTGGAGTGGCATCCGAAGTGCAAAAAAACCAAGTGCTGAATGTTTACAGTTTAACTTGCCACGTTTTTTACGAGTCGTAGGTCAAGAGGGATGTTTGGAACTGAATGTGTTTTCTCCTATGGTATAAAAAATATTGAATATAAATATTTCAAGCAGACATTAGAAAAAGAACTTCCAGATTTAATTGGTAGAGGTCTTAATAAAAATTTGATGATTTTGTTTGCGTTCAGATTTCGAGTGACGGGAATAGTCCAAAGCTACCTGTTCTTATTTTCATTCATGGAGGTTCGCTACACATTGCAAACAATGTAAAAATGCATTTGAATGATTTTACTTAATAAACATAATATATCACTTATTACTTTTAGGGAGTTTCATTTTCGGTCGGGCAAGTGATTATGGAGGAGCTTACCTGCTGAAGAACGATATTATTTTAGTTACGATCAACTATCGTTTGGGCGTGCTAGGTTTGTGCGAAATTTTCTTGAAATATTTGTGCGCAACGACAGAACAATTAACGAGTTTTATAATTAAATCTAACTTAATTAGGTTTTCTAAGCACGGGTGACGAAGAAGCTCCAGGAAATTATGGTCTTCACGATCAGGTAATTAATAGACCCATTTTATGCTAACAGAGAGTTTATCCTGTTGATACATTCTTAATTTATAATTATGGTTTTCACGGTCAGGCTCTTGCCATAAAATGGGTTTACGACAACATAGATGGATTCGGGGGTGACCCGAAAAAAATTACAATATCAGGTAATTATGCATACTGCATAACATGTGTAGTGTAAATTTTCATGTTCTCTTTACGGCTTTTTTATCTATGCTAATTGCTAATGATTTTTTAATTTCTCATTTTAGGACAGTCTGCAGGTAATAGAGTAGTAAACAAACATTTTATTTGTTGCCATTAAATTTGCACCTGCACGTGTCATAAAGAGGAATTCTGTCTATATCCTAAACTTTTTGCGCTGTAAAAAACTTAGGTGCAGCCAGCGTTCATCTGCAAATGCTATCAACAAACAGCGTTGCGAGAGGCTTGTTCAGAAGTGCGATATCATTTAGTGGGTCTGCTGCTCATCATTGGGCTCTTCAGACTCCAGAGCATGCCAGAAAGTTAACACACACCTTTGCCAAACGTTTAGGTTGTCAAACAAACCAGGGTAGCAAAGCTCTCATGAACTGTCTCCGTCGAATTGAGCCAAATTTTCTAGTCGCATCTCAAAACAATTTGATCGTAATTAACATGCCGTATCTTTTCTTTTAATGGAATTCAGTTTTAATTTCACTCTAGGTAAACATAATAAAATTATACATTGTCTACCATAGGAATATCTCGGTCTACCTGCCGTTTTATTTGGTCCAGTTATTGAGCCAAATATTACAGGAGCTTTTATCGCGGAATCTGCTGAAGATGCTTATGCCAATGGACATGTTGCCAAAATTCCTTATTTGAATACAAACACTGCAGAGGAAGCAGAGTATATATTGATGGTGATGAAAAATGTGATGGTCATTGGCCATATCATAAGGAATTGGGCTTCTCGTGGTCCTTTAATTCTGGACATACGAGAATCGGTCGAAGATCCCGAAAAAGCAGCGATGGAAATTAGAGATGTATATTTACGAGATCTTCCACCGAGGTATAGAACAGCGGTAATAGATAGTAATGTCAAGAAATACGCACAGGTATGACACTGCACATTTTTGCATCATTTCCAAAGTTTCATGATTTAGCATATTTAAGAGCATTTATATTTCATACGCGTGTACAGATTGGCACCGATCGTTACTTTACAATTGGAAACAGAAGAGTATTAAAGCTTCATCATGATGTCGCACCAACATATTCCTACCTCTTCAAATTCAAAAGTCGAGTTGGAGTGGCGAGCTTTTTAGCTCATGATTACAGGCAGTGGGGCTCTTCACATGGGGTAAGCTATGCATGAAAGTGTTTTAATTTTATTACACGTGAAACATCACAACGCATGATTTTTAATTGCCTCTTAAAAACCCTATTGTATTGATTTCGTGCGTAGGAGGACTTGACTGTGTTATTTAACAATACAGCATTTTCAGACCCTTTGAAACCAGGAGATAAAGCTTACGACGTTTCAAATATGTTGGTGTCATTGATTACTAATTTCGTAACTCACAGGTAACTTAATGATAACATATATCGTTAAACTTTAAAAGGCTGAAATAATGATGGGTGATAGTGATTACGATAAATAAAATGTTTCTTTTTTAGTGTGCCATACTACACAGCTCAAAATGGTTCCCAAGTTGAAGTCTGGAATACAATTGGGACTCCAGACTATCCAATGTTCCTTGAAATATCTGACCAAGGTATGAGAATGGTTCCTGACCCAATGCACGGAACAGAGGAATTAAATATATGGAGTAAACTGGGTATTAAGTGAAGGAACCAACAAACCTAGATAGCTACTACTAATATTCTTCATTTACCACGAAAATATGATGTCATGTGTACTTTCTCTAAAAAAATAGGGAAAAGTTGTATAAAAACTAGATGTGATGGATACATGCAATGATGCAATTATGACAAAATAGTGTTAAGATTTATGATAGACTGACCAATCTGATACCAAGAATTGGTTTCATTCAGATGTGTATGTACGTCATGCCAGTATTCATTGTAGATAAGTACAAAGTTTAAGTTGTTGTAGACTTCATTGTATAATAATTATTTATTGATAGAACTTATTTAACTGATTGTGTTTGGTTGCTCGAAGCTGCCTCGTTCTATTACGTACACTGCTTTAATTTACAATGCCATAATATAGTCATAACTCATAAACGGTTTTTGATTTACTTTACTTATGAGGCATCCTTTTCTCATTACTTGTGTAAATAAATAAGATTCTATATTCTATCGAAACTCCACAAGGTTTTATTGAACTTCAAACACGTTTATTTCGTCCTCCAAATGAAGTATTGGCTTTCAGTTGCCATTTTTCATAAACAATTAAAAGTATTGAACGTATTAGTAATTCGCTTAGGAATTCCCACGACTTTAAATCACACATTTTTAAAGAAACGTTCTGGTTTTTTCCTAGTACTAGGATTTGATTAGTTGCATAACATAAGCATATAGCATAAATACATTCATGCATACATACATGCATTTTTGCTGATAAATTTGCCTTTCGGTCTTCTTTACACTTTACGTCAAGTGATTTTGCTTGTCGACAGATTTTCCACGTAGGATCAGTGATTGACACCAAATACCAAATGAATTCAATTCTTGTGCAAAAGTCAACAGTTTAAAATAATGATGCGTAATGATAATAATTTATATGAAATGATCCAGTATGTTGGACCCTGGTATTTTACCTGGATATGATTAAAAGCATCTTTTCTAAGATCAAGGTTTAGAAAATTTGAGTGAAATTATTAAAGGATCGTTGCATGCAATGTAGTAAGTATCTACCTGAATATATTTTATGTATGTAAACATGAACATCTTACTAATCGACTGAGGCGTTAGACATGACAGGCTTGAGAATGATGTTTTTACAAACTAGGAATGCCTCTAAAACTACGAAAGTTTACCAAATACAAAGTGTAACATTACTAAACTACAAATTTATCAAACCAACATATCAATTTTATGCGCAAGCTAAAGCAAAACATCACAAACCAAGTTTTTACTCTTCTTGTTACGAACAACTTGATGACCTTCATTGTTCACACAAAAAGTGGACCGTACCAAACAAAATAAAATCATATCGCTTGCTTAATCTGGTGATATGTTTATAGAACTTCCATCTTCATAAAATATGAAAGAAAATGACAAAAAATGAAATCATACAAGACATTGTGTCTTAATTATCTTATTAAAGTATGTAAACTGCAGAAAATGCAATCACGTAGCATTTTACTCACTGGAAAATTCCCAGTGCACACCACACCACGCACATGATCCAGAATTCCAACGTTGTTTGTTATGAAAATATTAACTAAAGTTATTTTGCATGCGTTGTTACAAATGACATGCGCCTCACCGCGTGCCAAGAAAAACATCTGCGTGCCTAAGGAACTGACTACAGGTTATGGCTATGAAGATGCATGCGAATTTTTCTAGCTTCCTTTGCTTTGTTTTTATCAAACCATTTTACTTCCTGAATAGTGCTCTATTGTAATTATAACTCATATGACAATATAATGAAATTCAGATTGTTACTGGTCACATGCATGCATTAAGTTAGCTTTACACTTTCAGTTAATAATCCTGCTTATCAATTGCAGTTAACGTAAAAGGTTTCATACCATTTATTAATGTACACATCATTGTTGCCAACTTGAGGAATAAAAAGGAATAAAACCGACAAAAAATTTGATGACATGGACATAGCAGTACATTAAAGATAATTGCATTTAGCTTTCGGATGAGATTGGGAATATGACAGCTCACCTTGCCCCAAGATCATGTTCAATAGGCAAAATTCATATGGTTGTATAGGTAGTTATAAATTCGCTTGTATGAAGTTCATTCTCATTCAGCATTGCATGAAATTACAAGACCGGCTACAAAAAAAATTTGCAAAAACATCAATACTTATGCACAACTTGCGTTTCAACTAAACCAGAGATTCCTAGCTGCATAAAGAATTTTGATAGTACATGTTATTACCGGCTGGATATGAAGATGAAGGCATTCCTATGTACAATTTCATACAATTGTGGGATTGTTATTCACTCCGCAGAAAAATATCTTTGTTTCTTTTCCTAATACGGCTAGCGTTGATGGAACTCGTTTCTATTTCTTGCAGAGAGTTTAAAGCAAAATAAATTTGAAGCGTTCAGTCGAATTCAACCTTAATCAAAGCCACGCCAATGTCAGTGTCTTCGTTTCATATGATCAGGCATGAGAGCCACTTTACTCAAACACCTCGTGTGGAATCAATCATTAATTCGAAATATTTAGTCAAATACTGAAATGAATTTGCTTCCATCATCCCTTGTTCTCACAAATTTGTTTACGATAGTGTGTCGCTTCTTAGCTTGTGACAGTGAAATTGAAAACTCCAGCGTTAATGACAGGACACCAGCGGCAGCACGCAGAGTAGATAATTACGACTATGTCGATAAGGCCTCTAATACCATTGTTAATCCTCAAGAAAATCTTGAGGTCTCAACTAAATCTGGCCGAATTCAAGGATTTCACATGACAAATGTTCGGGGAGATCCGATATTTGCATTTGAAGGTATTTCCAAATCTTTAAGAATAACATATGCATTACATGCCTAATTATACGTGATGCAGTGGTTATTGACCATGTTTGTTAGGAATAAAATATGCAGAAGCACCAACTGGACCAAGAAGATTCAAGGTTATAACCGATTTGCAATACAGCATAAATTATTCTCCTGATGTTATATAATCTTGTGACTTAATTTCCAGCCACCGGTTCCAAAGAAGCCATGGAATGGGACATTGATTGCCAATAATCCGGGGCCAGTATGCATGCAATTACACTATGGACAGTTACGTGGTTCCGAAGATTGTTTGTCCTTAAATGTGTACACAAAAAACGTGAGATAAATGGAAATTACGAGGCATATGCACTTGTAAAAATACTGTTTTACATCATCAGAACGAATTAATTAATTTAATGCTACATGTTCTCAGATAAATCCACCGAAGCCATACCCCGTTCTCATTTTTATACACGGTGGATTCTGGTTAAGTGGGGGCGGTCAATATCAAGGGCCATCGTATTTGTCAGTAAACGATGTCATCTTGATAACCTTTAATTATAGATTGGGCGTTCTTGGATTTTTTTCGACTGGAGATAAAGAAATTCTTTCAAATAATGGGTTAAGAGATCAAGCAGCGGTGATTGAGTGGGTTTACAACAATATTGCAGTATTTGGGGGCGACCCGTCAAAAATTACTTTATCGGGACATTCGGCCGGATCTGTTAGCACACATCTTCACATGATCTCAAATCACGAAAGTAAGAATAAAATCAGAAGTGCAATTTCCATGAGTGGCACCGGATATAACGTTTGGGGTCTAAATAAGTTAAGCACTTCAAAAATGGTAAGCGAGCATATGGCCAATGTATCAGGATGCCCCTTTTACCAGGATTCTCGCCGAGTTGTCAACTGCCTTAAAAGTGTTGACGCTGATGTCCTTGTGGCAAATCAATTATTCACATTTGTAAGAAAGATGTGCAAAACACTAATCAAATTATGCATACATACATATTTAATTTAAATACTATTTTGCTGAGTCTGGTCAGCTCATTGTTATTGCTCAATTTGCATAGTCACTGATGTTTGGCTTTGTTCCCTGTATGAATCATAGAAAACAGGTTTCTTTCTGCCGTCCATTGAACCAGAAGTTCCAGGTGCATTTTTGACCAACACTCCTGACCAAGCCTATTTAAATGGTAACGTAGCCAAAATTCCATGGATTGCAACAATGACGTCCAAAGAGCTTAACTTACCTGTACCAGGTATTATGAATTTAATGATTTCTTTGTTAACAAATTACCAATATATTGGTTCACTGAAATGAAACACACTCATTAATGAAATAAGACACATAAATTTGAAACTTTTGTAGCTCTCCAGGCAAATGTAGTGGTAAGCTTTTTACGTGCAGCTGTTAGCACTGACCTGTCTAGTCTTTTAAGTTTTCGACGAAAAGGAGTGGATGAAAATATGGTTAGAAGAAAGATTGTGGAATACTACAGCGGGACTGATTCAGTGAATGACCTTTCACAAAGAGAGTTTAGTCAGGTAAACATTCATTAATGAGTAATTTTGTGAAATATTGATTTTGCGCAGTTTTCTGTTGCTTCATGTTTGTGATTTATGTTATGTCTGACCTTTCTTTGTGACCACTATTTCATTTATGGATGTTTACTTCCTTCCGATTAGATTGCAACAGATAGATATTTTACAGTCGCCATTCGTAAAGCTGTTCAAATGCATTCTCAAATAGCACCAACTTACTCATCCATTTTTAACTATTCAAGTAATTTAGGAAGAGCTGGGAGGAGAGGATTGAACCCAGCTGAATATGGTATTCTGTAGTACACATTAATTAACTATTTTTGTGTAAAATTTTTGCACTTTAAAAAAATGAAAGGGAAAAATATATTGCGTAAAATAAACTTGTGAAATTGTTTTGTAGGAACTCTTCACGGCGATGATTTGGTAATACATTTAATTGATAAATCGATATTATATTCATGGAAAATAAAATGCATTCTCACTAATTTGGAAATGCAACTGCCAAAAACTATTTTGATTAACCCTTTTCATTCTTCAAAATAATAGATTTATTTCCTGAACAGCAGCAGAAGTCACCCACCAATTGGACGCTATGATTCCCATTTTGCAATTAGCAAACTCTTAGCCAATTTATTTGGCAACTTTGCGGCATACGGGTAAGCGTTTACATTATGAATTTAAATTTTACGGGATCCCTCAGTACAAAAAGCATTTTATTCTACTTTTTGTAACAGTGAGCCATTGTATGAGACCGAAGAGAATGAGATATACAAAATTTGGGATAAAATAGATAACCCAGATAAACTAAGATTTCTCTGGATAGATGAAGAAGTAAAAATGGTAGACGATCCATTCAAAAAGGTTTCTCGATTTTGGGAGGGTTTAGGCATTCCTGATACAACAACCGCATTTCGGATATAATAATATACATAATAAGTCATTAATCTTTAGATAGTTATCTGCTATTGAGCTTTGTTTTATTTACTTTTTACATGTTTATTTATATAATTTGTACCACTACAAATAATGTGCCAATAAAATCGTTTTCTTGTTGTTATTCTATACAAGTGTATTTAGTGCATTTAAAATTTATCTACAAATTAAGTGTTAAGCCATGAAACAGACGTGTTTCTTTGCGTGTGCAAAAAGCAAGCATGATTCAGTTACGTCAAGTTTGACGCGATGAAAGCATATTTCACTGCAAACAACCATGTGTGCATGTAACCAACGTGCGATGATTTGATTGTGGTAAGTGGTAACTTTAGATGTGCAATCAAAATATTTTCTTTCCCGTATTCTGAAAAATATTGATGACCATGTTTGAGCTTTTGAAGTAGTGTAGAATGATGCTACAGAAGTATAGCATAATCGCTTACTGATTTGTACTTTCAAAATACATGTAATCCTGCAATGTTTGCCAAATACAATAAAGATTAATTTTAGGTTTTCAAAAAATCAAGACAATTGTGAGAATTTTACGTACAATTAGAAACGTGGCTCCCATCAGCAAAGCTTTCATGTTTGGGTTGATGCTGGGTGGAAATTTCACACCAAAAATATCAGCGTCTGTAAATGCCTCATGCAAAACCCCTCGCCATCGCTTTGATATCTTTCCACATTCGCTGATTCCATCAGATGCGTATATCTGATGAATGTAATATTAATTTTCAGTACAGATTCTTATTGAAAAAAACCTCAACGTATGAAATATGAAACTAATTTACTTACCGGAAACTCAACATCTCCACATCTGCATGAAAATTGACAAAAAGGTCCTTTCACAATGAATTGAACCTGATTTGTTTCATCCTTGACATGTAGTTCTGGTCTTAGGCCCCACTTCTGTTTAATTGATCCAATGGTGTTCCCTTGTGGAGATTGAATGGTCATTGACTACAAAAACAACACAGCTTTGATTACAATGCTTGTTGGAATTTTTTTAAATCTCTTTCTCTGCTAACCTGCAAACAACAAGGAAAGCATATTTCCTGACAAGCCAATGGCCGACTGAGAAAGATAACTGTATTTCCCTCTTTGTCTTTAATGTCCACATAAATTGGGCGAAGGGGACCACACCAGCAGCGCATACAAAACTCAGAGTTTTCGTCCACGGTGTAAATGACCTGGTTTTGTTCATCCAGTACCTCATATTTATTTTGAGTTTCACAACCAAGTACCACTGTTTAAGAAATGTTTTTGTAAAAAATATACATGTGACCTGTTAAAGTTCATGAAAATGTACAAATATATGGTTAATACCTTCAAGTAACTCTTTTCTCTGTTTAATTAAAACCCGTTCTGAACCAGCAAGTGGTTGTAAATGGCCAACCATTCCTCTTACATTCGAATTTGGGAAAGGTTGAATCCCGCCCTTTGATCCCTTAAGGATTTCCTGAGGACCTAAATGATCAAGAAGTTAGTTACCTACCTCGAAATTTTAACAAATACAATTTTTGCCCCTAAAGAACATTTATGAATTTAACATGAACGTACCAATTGAATTGGGCTGATTTATGACCACTGGCATTTTAAAGCGTTAGAATTGGGGCAGCTTGAGAAACAAATCTGAAAGTGCAAAAAAAAACAATGAGAAAGACGTTTAAAATTATCGTTTGTACATTCAAATTAACAGATAAATTTCGAATCAATACTTAATCCCAACTTTAATATTTAAACCAGCGTTTAAAGTTATATGCGTTTTAAGTTTCTCACGTAAACGGCAGACCTCAAACGTCGTAGTCGTAACCAACTTGTAACCTGCACGTCACTTTTTCTGTCAACTTTTAGGTACAGTTTTTCATGTGCATATAATATATTATGTTGTATGTCGGTTATTATCCTGTCGGTAAAAATTCTATAATGTCTTGCACAACGTATTTTAAGTATGATAATGATGATTATGTTATGTTATTTATGATAGTGTCTTAAAATTCAGTAATTATAAGCTTGTCATGAATAATTTGTTTTCCAACGAATTGATATTTTTTAATCTAGCGAAGTGTTATGATAAGGTAGCCAATAAGTAATACTTGTTGGAAAAAAATCTAGCAGATCAATACTTCGTTGCGTGACACAGACTTATCACGATACGACATTATTATTTTTTCTTAGCATACGGTTAGGGTTCGCTTAAGCATAAATATATTGCATTTTTTAGAGTTTTACATAGCGCACATATAATCGATTAGAAACTAATGTACTAATTTTTTACACGACCAACAAGTTTCTGGGGTGCTGTTACAAAAATGAAAAATTGATTGCCAAGTGTGTTATTTTTGTTTACACAGCTTTGAAGAATGCACGATGAACAAAAACCGACAAACAACATAATATGAATATTCTTGTAAACAGTGTACTCTAAAAACTCTTAAGACGCAAAAAATGTTATATATACTCGATTGTATTGTATTCGCTTTACTGGCAATGATATAGTCATTGTACAAAATCGCTCATTTTTCTTATAATAGCAAAAAATAACAACAATGTAACGAGAAATCACTTGACAAATCATTTTTCAAGAAAACGGAAAATAAGTTATTTTGATGAAATAGATAAATGTCTTAATGAGCAAATTGACTTTTATCTTTCAATCTTACAATTAGACAATTGCACCCAACCAAACCAGGAATATTGACAATTTTGTTTGAATTTAAAAGATTTACCTCCGTTCCGTGTTAACACGTTTGATATGTTTAAAAATGCACTACTGTCTATTGTCCAACATAATTTGTCAGATTTGTACCTATTAAACTCATGCGATTTAAATGATTGTCCTAAACTAGGAACAATTTAAAATTTAACTTAAATACGATAAAAATTCGATTTAGTATATTGTTATGCGATGCGAACAATGAGGATTATTAATGGGATTGATATCATCGCATATCATCTCAAATGTTATGCAATCCACATGGCATGTAATTGTTGTGGCAAAAGTGTGCACACAACAATAATTAAAGGTTTGAAGAAGACATACATATTTATGCTTCCTTCCGCTTTGTTTGTGTTACAAATAGGGCGAGCTTCGAGAATGAGAATTAAAATCGTCATACATGCTTTTATAAATATAAGCCAAGAAGCCGTCCCTTAACTTAACTTGCCGTTTCCGATTTCCCACGTTTTGAAATACATAACGTTTTGGTAAATATAATTTATATTACTTTCGTTTAAGAATTGCATTACGACAACTGTGAACTATTTCACAATTCCGCTCCGCGCTCCGCTCATCTCCCTGTTCTATTCGAAAAAAATGGTAATGCCATTATAATCACTTCATTTCATTCATACTAAACAGTTAAACAGTACTTCACAATGCTGCGACATATTATGCGAATATTTTATGTACATTTTGGTTAACGCAATTCAACTTCCTTTTTTATTCAATATCGTACACAAAATATACCTATTTCAAGAGAGTAATTCCCTTCCTTTATATATGTATTTAATCTTTATCTTTCATGTTAACGCTTTTTATTTGTAATCGCGATATATGGCAAAAACAAATGCATGAAAAATTGTAGGTAACCAAACATTCAAGTTTTAAGTTTTGTGCCGAATTCATGTAAATATTTGACAGGTAATCCAGTTAAATCGAAATGAGTTTCAAACCGAATTTTCAATTATTGAAACGGAGAGTTGCTTTGAATTCCAAATAAAATAATAAACAGTGACACAAGTTATAAGTTTCCAGTGGACTTCGTGCTTCATTTATTCTTTATCATAAATAACTCTTCAGAGAAATTTTCCAGAAATAATGATTATTTCATCGCTATTCCTTTTGAGCCTTGTGTGTAATTACATGCCATGCGACCGGACTTTTGGTGCCCCTGTTATAAATGAAGGAGGCCCCGTTATAGCGGAATCGTCGTCCCAACACAGATTCACAAGAAGTGGTCCTTCAAACTCAATTCAGACTCAACAGCAGCAGCAAAAACCACAACTGAGTCCACAGCAAAACGCTGACAGCGACTCTGGAACTCATAATTATAACCTTGTAGTTCAAACAAA
>JAQFXM010001926.1:0-28109 GCA_034693345.1 Entomobrya multifasciata
AAAGGAAAGGGATTTGAAAAACATCAAGTATTAAAATCATTCAGACCAGAAGCAAAGGATTAATTGGTCAGTGACAGGGACTTAACTAGGTCAGGAAAAATATTTTCGCAACTGAATTTAGGTGGTATGTATACAACTAACGAAACGAAAATTTCTAGAAAAGCAACGCAAGCATTAATGTAAATTCATGTTTTCGTCACATTTCTCGATAATTTATCCAAACAGAGTTTAAATAACTGTCTCGACTCACGTATTATATTATTGTTGTGTTGTGTTATATTATTGTGAGGAGTCAGGACATTTACCCATATCATTGCGAGAATTCATCAACAGTTTAGAGATGTACTATTTTATGTCCAGATTGCATTGTGGCGGAGGCGATAGTTTTATTCAAATACAAGTTAGTATTCCTGGAAATTATTTCCTATCTCTGGAAGTTATCTCTATCATATTATTCCTGCAAATTGGACGCATTCAGTTCATGCGTAAAAATCGGTAGTCTATTTGTAAAGAATACAAACTTTCAAATTGGAACCAACTAGCCAACAATATATACCCAATTTACGTTTCCAAAATCATAAGGAAAATGGTGTGTCCACCCACCACAAAAAAAACTTTGGAACTCATAAATTCAGAGTTTGTTGTATGCAATTCATCGAAGCATATGAAACAACATGGAAGTATGAAGCTCATCAGTCATTTTGGGTGAATGTCTTTTATTATTATGCAATCTGAAACAATTTTTTGCCTGAATTCCTTCTATGAACATAGTTGAAAGTACATGAGCATGTGCATAACATTTTTTAATAACAATTTAAAAAAAACTTTTATCTGTTTCTCTTTCAGGAAATTATAAATTAAGTCATTACGTGTTATTCAAACAGTTAACTGCTCCAATAAAATACAATCATGTCAATCGTGTGTGTGTTCTGTAAGGCTGCTTTTTCGCATCGTATGAATAAATTCACTTTATACTATACAATGTACATGTGGACTTTGAGTGGGTGCTTGCTTATAATATGCTGTATGCTTTGTTTATTGTGTGTAGTGGGCAGATATATCAGAGGAATGTTTTATGTACATGTGCTGTCTTAGAAATCACGAACACTGACCGTGAACGTGATAAAAAAGGCAAATAAGGCCCAACTTCTGGAGAACCCTCTTTTTAGGGATTGCTCTTGTTTTTCACAAAGATGCCATATGAGCTTTAAGTGGTTCCAGTCCAACCATGCCTTTTTTGAGGTACGCTTTTCATATATTGGACACAAAGTACCTGCAAGGGTTTCTCTCTCGTGTGACTATCTATACTTTATTTGCTAAAGGTTATAATATTCTAAAGATCCAAACACATTGTCTATGCATGTATTCCTTTTGTCTCTTCTAGGTAGAGAACAAATAAATCGTTTTCTGTTATTTCTTTGGAAAAAGTAATATTTGCTAGCGAATTTGGTTTATTTTAGGTACTTGGGTATCTAGTAACTTCAAATACAATCAGTTGACAAGTGACATATTTTTGTTAAACCAAAGTAATAAAGAAAATTTCAGAATTACACGTGTTGTAGACTCGACTGATAACAAACTTGTTTGAAGGAGAAAAGGTTTTCTCGGAATGATACAATGCTCCGTCTGAATAGCCTCACATGAACATACGACGAAAATTTACAGTTAACTATCACTATAGCTTGTGATTTATTTAATTTATGAGATCTTGCCTTTAAGCCCAAGATTTTACTAATCTTTATTTATCCTTTTGAAATACTTTTCTAGAAAATTCATTTAAGTACAAAGAATTAAAGCCGTCATTTCAATCGGTGTATGCTTTTTGCATAATCTTTTTGTAATTAAAATACAGCAAGGCAAAAATGTATCTGTCTTTGTCATGCTGAAATGCATCAGGACAAGAAAATGAAATAAAAAATCGAATCCCCTCTCTACTCTTCCTAAGCTCATTTATGTGGCCTAGCCCAACAACGAATAACATGAAACACTAGAAAATCCAGTTCATTTAGGTCTCGGTTTGCTCCAAGCTCCAGCGCAGCGGGGAGACATTCTCACATGTTATTTGAGAGATTTTTCTCCAGAGTCGATGTATATGTCGCAATGTCACTTTTAAGCAATTTTTCTTCGGTCTGGGTCTAGTCTGACGGAACATTTAAATAACATAAGTGAAAAACCCTTTCAGATCACTAAACACTGAAACGCATCTTCCAGGAATGTAAATTACGTAAGCGTATAGATTCACTGAAAAGACAAAAGCTTATTTATACAGAAAGCTGATGAAATATTTGCATTTGAAATCCAGTAACATACATACATAAAAGATTATCTAAACTAAACACGAGCTGGGTAGTATCGGAAATTGTATTTGGATCTATTCATCCTTGGAAAGAATATTCTATTACAAATTCGTAAAACATGGCAAGCAGTTTGATTACGGGTTTAGCCAGCAAAGTCATCCTCATCACAGGTAATTTATATGTTGAAGCTGATCTTTTCTGGATTGGGTGTTTTCACACACTGACATGGAATATATGCACATGTTCTAATCTTCTGTTTTCACAAACATCAAATTTTTCCTGGATTTTGTAAGGAAGTACTAGTGGCATCGGAAGGTTTACAGCTATTGAATTTGCGAAGAATGGATCCAGACTGGCTTTGGCAGGAAGACGAGCTGATGCATTAAATGAGACAGCAAGACAATGTCAGCAAGCTGGCGTTCCAGTAGATAATGTGAGCGTTTTGCATGAAATGATTTACATGTGAATGCAAAATCATTAAAGAAATATATCCATCATCAATACAAAACACGAGAATCTGTTTTTCAATTTCTTTCCAAAGATGGTACAAATTCAAGCTGATCTAGAAAAGTCGGCTGATTGCAAAACGGTAGTATCCAAAACTATGGAAAAATTTGGTCAGTTGGATGTTCTTGTCAATGCCGCTGGAATATTGACTTCAGGAGGAATAGAAAATCTATCCTTGGAGGATTACGATAAACAAATGAACGTTAATGCCAGAGCTTTATTCCTTACAACACAGGCAGCAGTACCTCATCTCAAAATTACTAAAGGAAATATTGTCAACGTGTCCAGTGTTACTGGTTTAAGAGCTGTGCGTCATATAATTTTTACAGACCATCAAAAATGATATGAAAATGACTTAAAACGCCTACGACAATGGTAGCTTTATTGTGCGTACGTAATTCCATTCTAGTTTCCTGGAGTTGTCTCCTATTGCATGAGTAAAGGCGCAGTAGACCAGCTTACGAGATGTGTAGCCCTAGATTTAGCCGATTATGGCGTCCGTTGCAATTCTGTGAATCCGGGAGTAATTGTTACCAGCTTGCATAAATCTGCTGGAATGGATGACGAAGCTTATCGCAAGTAAGTACAAAATCATTATCTTTTTATTATGCAATGAATATAAGTATCGGGTATTCGTTTCATGATTTTCATGTAATATATCTACGAACGCAAGGTTGATTTTGTGATGGCTTGCCAGAAGTAATCTAACAGTCTAATTAGTGCTCCTATTACAAACTTAATTATAGTTTATATAATTTCCAAGAAGTTAAATTAAAAATCCTTTTATCTGATAAAATTAAAGCACCAAACACTAAAAATGATAGTAGCTTTTAGTTTTTAGCAACATTCCACTTTTGAAAGTTGTGAAACATCTTCTTTATCCTTATCTTCGACAACATTTTCATTTCTATCCTTTTGTCCTAAAGGATTTTCTGGATGTTTCTCTATTCCAGAGAAAATTTCCAAATAGTTGAATGTCCTTCCAGTTTCACCTTTATCCAATAATCGCATCTCTTCCAAATCTTGTTCGCTCAAGGAAAAGTCAAATATCTATTAAAAGTTAAATTTATTCCTTACAATCAATCCATTAAGGCTGTGGGATTAAATTAGTTAAAATTGACAATTATTAATGTCAATTTAAGGTTTATCGTATAAACTTGCATCAAAGTTGCTTTTAATTCTGGAAGAAAGGGAACTCTTAGGCAAAGCAATAACATCTTCCTGATATAAAAATCGAATTAAAACTTGAGCAGGATTTTTATTGTATTTTTCCGCAATCCGCGCTACGACGGGATCAGTCATGACTTGTGGAATTCCTTGTGAACCACTAAAGAAAATTCACATTAGATTATTATGAAGTATTTCGTAGACATAAGGATGCGTTTCCTATAAGCTTGGAGAGAAATTTAGGATATAATTGGTTTATAAATGACTTTTACATGAATGCCTCTCGCCTGCCTGGAGAGCCTAATGGTGCATAAGCAGATACTGTAATTCCATGAGATTTACAAAATTTCCGAAGTTCCTTTTGCTGAAAGTATGCATGAACTTCGACCTAGATCAGGAATCATTATCGTTATTACTTGTAATTCCCATTAATGGGATTTAATAACGCATCAAAAGATGTGGGATGTAATCTTACAAACTTTCATCGTTCTTTTTTTTACCTGTATGTTGGTAATGGGTTCAGTTGCAATATCCATGATACGTTGCATTTGCTCACAACTGAAGTTGGAAACTCCAATGCTCTTAGTTCTGCCTACTTTCACTTGCTCTTCCATCGCTTTCCACACGCTTATTATGTCAGTGGAGTAGTCAAACTTGATGCAACCGTTTTCATCTCGAGGGAAGTAGACGGGAGGTTTCTCGTCGGTGTATTCAAATCCGACAGGGAAATGAATCAAATATAAGTCAACGTAGTCAACTTTTAGATTTTCTAATGAATTTTTGAGATAGGTCTCCACGCGCGAAGGATGGTTACCTATCATTGGAAGCTGGAAAGATAGAAAGAAGAGACGATGTGATAATTCGATTAGCAAAATGCTTTTAACTTTGCATGATTGTGGTACATGCAGTAGCGGTGCCGGTGTGTGTGAAGGTGGCAGTGTGGAGCATTGACATTACAATTAAATTATGAAATTTTATCGCAATTTTCATTAAAGTAATGGAGCATCTAGTACCTTTGTAGTGATAAAGACATCTTCCCTTTTCACCTTTCCAATGTCAAACATTTTCTTGAGGGCATCCCCGACACATGGCTCATTACCATACAAGAGTGCACAATCAAAGAGACGGCAACCTGAGTCAAGGGCAGTGCTCACGGCGGTCACGGTCTCTTCCGATTTAATCTAATTAGTAGATCGTATTTATGAAAGTGAAAGTGTTTGAAATTTTTACAAAACAATTAATATTTCTTGTTGACTTACAGCTCCACATCCTAGACCAAATTTAGGCATTTTGAGCCCATTTTTTAATGTTGTATAAGTATCTGCCATCGCTCTTTGTGATTTTTTACACTTTCAACGTGCTGTAGAAAATATGATTTAAAAAACTAATTAGTTTACACAACCATTCCTAATATAATGGAAAATTAAGATAACATAAAGTTTTAAAATTTTAAAATATATGGAGAATCAATGAGAGGTCTACGCATTACAGAGAGTTCAAGCTCTGATAATAACATGTTTACTGTCAGCTACATTTGTTGCACTACAATTTGTATTACTTGCAATTGCAACATAGAATGCTCATATAACCAATAACATGATGGTTATATGAGGCATTTATGTATGCTTGCTTGCTTGCTGAATAAACAAATAAAAAACATTCTCGCTTTCAGTGAGCACAGTTAGCATACTACTAATCTTAATCGTACGCCGTAAACCACGCGAAGGGCATTTTCGTTTTGGGTTATTATAACCATGATAATGTAGGACAACATGACGAACAAAATGAAACCTGTTCTTTTTCGCGAGGACACTTCATTGAACAGCAACATAAAAATCAAATCAAAACAAAAATGATTTCGACAAGAAGATGAAAAACTATTTTAAACAGATTATGAATAGTATGTAGACAATCTTTGATATTTGGTCAGTTATCATTTAAGTAAAATTTCGAGGTCTTGACCTTTGACTTGCTGGCTGGCTGGAACAATTTAGTTCGACATTTGTTCCTCTGCAAGAAATCATTATCGTAAGATTATTCCAATTTTGGTTACTGCATCATGTCATGTGTGTAAATAAATTGAGATTTGGAGTACTAATTTCTTTGAAAATGGAACGATTACGCATGGATATCGTAGCAAATGCTTCATGATTCAAATGAATTTTAACCTAATTTAGCATACTCATTTTTAAATTGGGCAGGTTTCTCGAACACTCCAAGTCAACTCACGCTCTTGGCCGTGCTGGAGAAGCGGAAGAAGTTGCAAAAGCAATAGTCTTTTTGGCATCAAACAAATTATCCGGCTTTATGACAGTGAGTTCGTCTAGACGAGCAATTTCAAATAATTAATGCATGGTTAACAAAATTTGCCAATGATATTTTTTTCTCTCTTGCAGGGAGTGACGCTTCCCGTAGATGGTGGCAGAGGAGTTATGTGCCCACGCTGAATGCATTTATTCTTGTGATTACATGATCCCTTACATACACGGATAACAAAATATGCCCATCATAATTTGTACGATTGGGGCAACGTGATACTAAAAACGAAAGATGTACAATATAATTGTATAATGATTTTTAACACTCGATATTCTTCTAAACGTAGAAATTAAAGCTAGCTGAATGCTCACCTTACAAACTTTGTTACTTCAACGATTTATTATCGTAATTTGAAATTTTTTTGACGTACTTTTTTGCTTTTGACGTACATCTAATTTCCGAATACTCGAAACGCTGGAAATTTTGGAAGGCATCTTTCCATGCTATTATACATACAATGAATTTCATATTGATTTACAATATCAAGCATGATTTTTTCACGTGCAAAAGTGGCTGGCTTCTATATAGCAATGACACAGCATTGCAGTACAGCAATACGGAACATGTAAGTCAACTGAAAGTGAAACCGGCTTCAATAACATGGAAAATGGTAGCGCATGGAAGCTTACATCACATCTCTTGAGAATTCAACATACCTACAAACCCATCAAGTTCAATTCAGCTTCAGCTGTTCTTAAAGCATAGCTTTTACGGAACTCGATTAAAATTTGTCCTGAGTACTGGTATCGGAAACAGTTACTTAATTAAATAAAACATGGCTGGTTTGGGGTCAGACATGGTTGGAAAAACTGTGCTTGTGACAGGTATACACATTATCATGTGCAAAATATATTATGTTCAAAAGATCTTCCTCTTTATAGAAAATACTAGTACGCAACGCAACAAGTTCCATGACTAGTTGGGATTGAGAATTAAACTCGCCAACTTTCTTTTCAAGGTGCGAGCTCAGGAATCGGAAAATATGCCGCAATCGAATTTGCCAAACAAGGAGCTGTCCAACTAGCCCTTGTAGGGAGAAGGGTGGAAGGGCTTGAGGAAACTAAGCAGTTATGTTTAAAAGAGGGATCCAAGGAAAATGATGTACGTTTCGTAAAAAGTATTTCTAGCATGGAACCTTGACCATTATCATCTAATTGTTGTATTGATTAATATAAATGTATGTTTTTGAATTGTAGATTCTACTTCTTACAGCGAAACTTGATGATGTTGAGGAATGCAAGCGTGTAGTTGATGAAACTGTGAAGAAATTCGGAAAGCTGGATTCTATCATCAATTCTGCAGGAATTCTTGTTTCCGGAAGCATTGAAACTTTAAGCTTGGAGGATTACGATAGACAAATGAACATAAATGTACGTTCAATTTTCGTTATCACTCAAGCTGCAGTACCACATCTCAAGAAAACTAAGGGAAATATTGTGAATGTATCCAGTGTGACAGGACCGCGCAGCGTGAGTAATTTTGAAATAATACAAAATACTATGCATTTATTGGTATAAATTGTTATCGAAGTTAAAAATACAAATTGATTCTCAGAATTAAATTTTTGTTCCCGTTTCCAGTTTCCAAATGTGCTGTCATACTGTATGAGCAAATCAGCTTTGGATCAAATGACTCGATGTGTGGCATTAGAGCTTGCACCGTACGGCGTTAGGTGCAATTCTGTTAACCCTGGTGTTATTGTAACAAACTGTCATAAAAACGCAGGCATGGATGACGAAGCGTATCAAAAGTAAAACATCCATCTAATTTTTGTAAATCAAATGCTTTATAATGTTTTTACTAATTTCCTGATGTTATGTAGATTTTTAGAAAATTCAAAAGCTACACATGCCCTTGGAAGAGCTGGCGAAGCGGATGAAGTTGCAAAGTCCATTGTGTTTTTATCGTCGAATGCCTTGAGTAGTTTCATAACTGGAGCTAATTTGCCTGTGGATGGTGGACGAGGTACTAATTACTGACTGATTTTTGAAATATTCCACCTACTTAATCATCTAATTTTACAATTTTTTCTAATTAAATGCATTGCCTATATTTTCTATTTTATAGGTGTGATGTGCCCACGCTAATCGAATCACATTACTGAATCATTCCAAGATCAACTGAAAGCTGACTGAAAGTCTTACTAAAAATCATAATGGAAAACTTGGAATTGTGATAATTCATAAGTTAATCATTGAATTTATTTTGCAATAAAATACCAAGTAGTTTTGACGTTTTGGTAGCATTGACGTGTTTTATTCCTACGTATTTGATTTTTAATGGAATTCATTATAATTCCATGCACGACTTGTGTCAAGTCAATCATTTGAAAGTTTGTTCTATTTTGCATGGATTTATGCGTATTTTGAAAAAAATAATGCGTACTATCCTATATTTTGGAACATTGAACTACTTATAAATTGTATTGTTCACAGTCAAACTGCATGAAAGTAATCCTTTAGTTTTGCATAATGCGTGTACACTCAAACAGGTGTAAAATTAAATCTGTGCCCGTGTAATGATCATAAAAAATGAAACCGATTAAATAACATACTGGTACAGAACAGGTAATCGTATATTTTAATTGTGATAATGATATCTTTTATAATTGCTTCCGGAATTTTCCACATATTCCTACGTGCTGAGGCCGAGATTTACAAAAATAATTTATCCACTCGCCAAATTAATGTGAGTTATATAATTAATAATATTATCTAATTAAACATAAAATATTAAGCAATGAGGAAAAAGCGTTTTAAACATTTTGTTCTCCAACACCCAAAGGACCATGATATCCCGGGAGAACCATTATCTCCTCAAGATTTCCAGAATGCTGAAAAACTTTCACGTAACATTTCATATAAATACATGAGATCATTTTCACAATTATTTTCATTAGTTTGCACATAATAAAGTTAATTCCTGAACTAAATATCGACGTGTACAGCGTTTTCGCCCAGCTCAGATCCTACGGAGAAGTCAGGGCTTTATGAGGGTGACATAGTCTTGATTGATAAAGATAGCAGCTCTGCAAAAAATGCAATTAAAGATGTGAATGACAAGTGGAAGAATGGAACTGTGCCATATTTAATTTCATCCAAGTTTAGTAAGTAATCCAATTCCCTTTTGATAAGCTTATTTTTTGAGCAGAGTTCTATAGCAAAACAATCTTTTGAAGACGAACACGATAGAAGCGTCGTAGCACGAGCATTTTTGGAATTTCAACGACAAACTTGCATATCGTTTACTCCTCGGGGTAAAGAGAAGGACTACATCATGATAACCAAAGGGGATGGTTGCAGTTCCCAAGTTGGACGAGTTGGAGGTATGCAACTCGTGACCTTGGGGGATGGATGCATTTATCCGGGAATCGTTATGCATGAATTGACACATGCAGTTGGGTTTTGGCATGAGCAAAGCCGTTGGGATCGGGACGACTATGTAGTCGTTTATTACGATAATATTCAAAGAGGTATATTAACCTGGAAAATCAGCATATAGCTCAATTTGCCCCACATTTGAGTTAATTTAACAAATATTTTGTGCACAGGAATGGAAGATAATTTCCGTAAGATAAATTGGCAAGAGATACAAAATTTAAGCGCACCTTACGATACCTCTTCCATAATGCATTACGGACCTTTGGCTTTTTCTAAAAATCGACAGAAACAAACTAAAACCATTGTGCCGAAAGTCCAGAACGATAATATGGGACAGCGACAAAATTTCTCTGAGGTTTTTATGAAATCCATGAATGTAATGCACATTTTAACATTTGCATGTTAAAAACTCATGATAAACTGGTCATATTGTACTTTAGACAGACGTCTACAAAATTAACAAACTGTATAATTGCAACACAGAAGCCACTGGGGACGAGTATGACTCAACTGATACCGGTATTTTGTTATATCCATAAACTAAATTACTGATTCACTTTAAAGGACGCGTGCATGTTTACTTCGATGTGTAGGCAATAGTCCTCAAAATTGTAGTGACAATCATCCCAACTGTGAAAAATGGGCCAACAGTGGCGAATGCAAAAAGAATCCAAACTGGATGCTGACTAATTGCAAACAATCATGCAAACAGTGTCGTAAGTTTATACCGTAATAATCAGCTTTGAAGTTCAAATTTCATTACAACCTTACAATATAACTACTGACTACTTTTTTGTATTTTCCAAATTCAGGGGCATGTTCCAACAACAACAAGCATTGTGAAACTTGGGCTGCGAATGGCGAATGCACAAAAAATCCAGGGTACATGAAAACAAATTGTGCAAAGGCTTGTCAACAATGCTAACGATTTTTTATTTTCCATAATTAGTTAAAAACAAGCAATTTATTTACATAAATATAAGCACATGTCAATGCTAACAATATAAGTCTTTTGAAGTAATCTGAGCAATTAAAATTATCACAAACTTTTCTTCGTGTCTTTAAATCAAGTCTCTGGAATTTTTACAATGTCCATTAAAATGAAGACACGACTCCGGTTGAGTCATTGCCGTCGGGATGCCACGTTTTTGCATGCGATAGTTGTTGTAGTTCAATCGGCTATATACCTCGTCATATCTTCTCTTCGGATAACTCCATAAATTTTCAGCAAAGGCTGCAGCACGTGGCCAAATTTTTGTCTCAATCTGCCAAGGTGCAACCTTTTCACTCCACAGCGCCGCCTCACCGCCAAGAATTTGCTTTTTATTTTTCAAAGTTTCAGGCAAAATTTCAGTATCGTATATTACCTGGATTTAAATTTAATCATGACAAAATAATCCAACTTTCAATTATATATGCATTATAATTATAAATTGCATTATACATTATTGAACAACGTTATCATCAACTAAACAAACCTGCCAATTTTTGTAATTCCAGTCATGTTCTTTACCAAGCCATGTTCCTGCTCCCCAATCCAAGTACAACTTATCGACAAACGAGATTACTAATGAAAACCCTTTCTGAAGAAGAATCTTTACTTGACTACTTGTATCTGAGAAATCACGGAGAAAAAACGTACAAATTAAAATACACAATTTCCGTTTCAAACCTAAGTACTCATGCAACAAACCTAGTTGCATGTACCGAATATTTTTCAGCACGACCGCAACAATCCACACCTCTCCATACTAACGTTTGGTGCAAAAAATCTCTGAATTGCAAAGTATACAAGTTATAATAATGATTGCTCCTACTCACACGTTTCCCAAACTTGAATAATGTAGTCCTTCGGCTTCAAGTAATCAGCTTGCCATTCTTTTGCTGTTAGCCCGGAGGTCCACAGAATTGCGGTGACATTTCCACTTTGCTTTCTTAACCGTTCCAAAGCTGTATGTTAATACAAACAAGATTATGACAATACATATGCATTATTATAAGCATATTATCCCACAAATGTATTTTTCTTACCCTGAGTTTGGAAAAATTTCCACAACTCCATTTCCGTCCTGTTATGTTCCATAATCCATTCTTTGAGTTCGGGATGTCTATTCCAACTTTCCAAATTAACTTCATCGCCTCCCATATGAAAAAGGTCCTTATCAAACACGTCAAGCATATCAGCGTAAATTTTTTCTGAAGATGTAGAAAGACTTTATTAACTCATTGTACCGCTGGGAATTTTTTTGCTCTAGTCAAATAAATCGTACTGACCACTCACCTAGTATATCGTAAGTATTCGAATTCATGGGATTCAAAATTCCACAAGGAGGTTGCCCACAAATATCATTCCAGTTATCATACTTGTTAATATAAAATGCAAGTTCACCCAAGCCAAATTTTCTGCCGAATTGCCAACCATTTCCTGAAAGAAGCACACTGTATATTAGTTACTTCCTACTTCAAATTTATCGCAGAACAAACTCAAATCGGCAATGTGCTACCTGCATGTGATGGTGCATCCAGCTCCGGAATGACCTTCACCCCACGAAGGCGAGCATATTTGACGAATTCAGCCATTTCATTGGGAGAATATATGTGATCTTCTGATAATGCTCCGTATTGTGTCATCTACGTAGAGCATGAAACATGATATATATATGATAAGCCTAATGTCGTACTTCCTGTATCGCAATGAAGTATAAGCAAAAAAATAATTGCTAAATTGCATTTTAAAAATTTACCTGAGGGACTCTCTTTGAATAAAATGTGAAGGAGTTGCTATTAAACAAAAATATATTTCCATGCATTGCATGTTGTCAACTTGTACGTGAAAAAAGGGTTAATAACTCCCTTCCCCATCTTGGCGGCGGATGGGAAGGGCGAGCTTTGTACCTGTCAGTGAGGTGTAAATGTAAAACGTTTAATTTGTTATATGACATCCCATCTACAACCCGCCTTAAAATAGGCATTGGTACAAAGTTCCTGGCACTATCGACCAATATTCCTCGGTAGCTGAACTTTGGTCTGTCACTTGCATAGTATCTTTTTAATATCTACAAGAATGATTCGATTTCAGAAAAGTACATTTTTAAATGAATTCTTTACAAAAGCGAAATCTTGAGTATAAATACCTGAAGACATTCCTTAGAAGCATCCAAAGCTATAAGTTGGCTTAATGTTTCCAGTCCATGCCTTACCCCGAAAAAAGTATTGCCGTTAATAAATACAGACAAAGATACTCCATTAGCAGTCTGGAGGTAATTAAATGTAAATTATAAATATGGACTTAAAACGGGAGAAGTTAAGTGAATACAATTTAAGTAGTTATCCATTTACCCGCTTATCTTTAGCTATTTCTTCAATGCTTATCTCATACTCCTCACTAGTTTGTAATGTAAAAATTTCCTCTGTTGAGTTACAACCAATTGTTACTTCTAGTACATTATCGGTAAACTTGTCCTTGTGACTATTTCCAGCAAAAGGCCATGGAAGAGTGAAGTGGCTCGTACTTTTTGCACTCAAACCCGGAAACTTAAAAATGTAAGTTGTTAAAATGCCATATAGTTTTCAATTGATTTAAGGATAAAACGTTCATGTAATCTTCTAAAATCTACCTTTTCGAAAAATTCTAACTTAATATGAAAAGCTTTCTTTATAAGTTGTGTCACTGCTTCTGAGTTCGCCGATATTTTACTTAGTATAATATTTCCAGGTGAAAATTTCATTGTCTCTGGTCCACTTTTCTGCAATACAAATACATATACGACATGCTCATAATAACTAACTTTGTTGTAAAAAGCGGAATTTGTAAGTATATGTATGTAGCTATGTGGAAAGTGGCAATGGCAAATGGCAAGCAAGTATTTACCTGAAATCTTGGAAAGGGCCAAAGAGAACCATGAGATCCACAGGTAAGCCAACATACGTCCAACGATACAAGGACCTCATCTTGAGCTGCTTCTCTTCGCTGACAATGTGTATTGCTGCTGGAGCACTCGTACGTCCAGCGCGGTGGTTCTGGTCTAATAAATTAATTTCATACATATATTTTTTAATCGAATCGAATCATTTCTTTGACTTATGAGATGACCTTCTATATTCCTTACCCATCTTCACGCGGCTCATCTAAACTAACTTTTCCATTCGTAGGATTACTTGATGTACTTGGTTCAGCATATACACCTTCAAAACTTAATTTCGACGGATAGGAAATAGTAAAAGAAGTAATTGAAAACTGGGAGATCAAAAATATAGCAATAATTACAAAAATAACTAGCGCAGGTACAGGAACACTTTGTAACGCTCGAAAAGCAGGTCTAATTGAATACATTTTTATCAATGTTAATCCTTTGTTCAAAACTGAACTAATTGCTGCGAAACAATTTTTGGGATGCGCTTTGAACGATGGCATCTCCCACACTAATTGTTTTTGTTTTATAAAATTCCATTATCTTCATGCACATTAGATTTTAATACTAATTGACAGGCTGTAATAAAAAATCATGATCGGTTATGAGGTGCGTTGATAATGTAACAGAAACTTCGAAGCACATTCATTTGAAGGAATGCTCTTATGATTACTGACGTACAGTTATAAAACACATGACACTAAATATTTCATTAACGCTGTAACACGTTATTCCACACATGCTCTATTTTTACTACGATATTTCCATTCACTTTTTGATTTGATATCTGCAAAATATCTGTGCTGTAGATCAAAAACAAGTAATTAAATGCATGCATGACTGGGGTGACCAAAGACCTCTGATAGATTTGTCGTCAATTCAATCACCGTTAAAATAAGATTTTTTTATTGGATTCGATGAAACGACTAGCTCGTTACATGCTCGAAAGATGCATCTCCTCCTTTGTCTATAAAATTCCATTGGAATTATTCATAAGGCTCTGGAATTGAAAACTCAATAAAAAGAAGAGATGACAATCAATCCATGTTTAAAAATGTACACTATTGTTTTTAAAAGGCCACATTTTGACACTGGCACAATGACACACTCGTACAAATGAAACTTGACAGAGCAGACCACAAAAAAAAACATTAAAAAATGGGATGTACACGGTCAAGGTTGTTGTAATGGAATTTTTATTTTCCGGAAATAAAATTTTGACTTGCGGTCCAACAAGGTGCACAAACTGCCTCGAAAGTAGTAATTTTCACCTGGCCTCTGCTGCTTCCAGTTTGCAATGTTTGCATACATCATAATTTTTATGATTCACCATTTTACCAGCACACAAATCAATGCTGAAATATAAAATGCAACCTAAAGTCAGTTTCAGCAATACTTAGCACAGCTTCATAGGTGGAAAGGTAATTCCATATTATTTTCAATTACTAAATGACAATAAAAATAGTAATTCTGCTTCAGCAGAAAAAAATATTACTCGACAATCACAGCGCATGCAAAGTTTTATGCCCTATTGTGATTTTATGATTGCATTTCACATGATAGAAAATTAAATACACGGAAAATTATATACTATTTTTAAAACAGCTTAGATATAAATATGCTGTTCTTGTAAAAATTTGAATGCAATCGAAGCTCATGTCGTGTTTAATTGGGAGTATTCAAAAGATATAAATTTTAATCTGCAAAAATATCCAAAACTCTATTTTGCACATTTAAAGGAGCACCTTATATATGAAGCTGTCGTCGTGTCGTTCGGTTTAACAAACCCTACTCCTTTGTAGCGCATGCTTGTTATTTACTAAAATGTCATTTGAAACATGAACAGAATCAGTTGAAAAGCAGTAAACATCAATTTAATTTAAAACATCGTTGGCATATAATAATTTTATTACCTTTAGAGATTTGTACAATGTAATATTTACATTTGGTTCGTTATGTACGCAGAAATAATTACAATCGAAGTTTTTTTTTAAATGGTTGGTTGTGGTTGTACAGAGTAGGGTGAGTACTGAGTACCGTTGCAAGACATGACATTCCTATATAAACACGCTAAAACATATACATTTGATTGCCTACTTCTAATAACAGACCTACATATATACATACATAAAAATTTCAGTGGTGTTTTAACAAGAATAAAATAATAATATAGGTTATATAGGTGACTAATAAGCTGACTTCAAATTGTGGTGATGCAGCATTTGGTAAATATTTACTTAACGTTATTTTATTTCACAGTCTGCTCGAAGGATCACTACAATAACCACTAATCTGGTGGCAGGATTCGGGTTGTAAACGGTCGGCGTGAATACCTCGTCTCACCATTCTTGCCCGATGGTGAAGCAATCGCGGATAAACACTATTGGATCTATTTTTTGGACTGCTCCATAGTCTTTCTGCAAAAGCTGCACTTCGTGGCCACAATTTCATCTCCATGTTGTGTTGGTCCACCTGTTCAAAATTAAAACCATTAACCCATATTTTTAGCTATTTGACTAATTAGCAGCATGCTACATAATTTGTTTGCATTCCATTACCTTTTCTGCCCATAGTGTTGCTTCTCCACCTAAAATTGCATATCAAATGCATAATTACAGCAAAGTTTTCTCTGAAAACGTATTTCATAATTTGTTTACAGACTAAACAATATTTTTACAGACCTAAAATTTGTCCAGCTGCTAAAACATGATAAGTCGCATTTGACCCCAGATGGTACTCCGTAATTTTGATCAGATCATTATCGTACAAATTCTGTAATCAAAGTTTACATTTTCATTGTATTTAGAAAAATATCAATGTAGCTTCCTACAAAAGGAATTGAATACATTTTTGACAACTACCTGCCAAGTTTTGATAGTCCACATGTGGTCCCGACCAAGCCTGCAAATATTTATTAGCAATGTACTAAAAATAGCATAGCATTCGTTTGGAATTTGGAATATTAATGATCTCGTTCAACTCTTACCAGCTTCCATATCCATGATCCAAATAGGCTGCATCAACGTTCGAATAGATGACTTTATACTTTTCTTGCAACAGCTCCCGTACACCAGAATGAGATGCTGCGATAGATTTAATAATTTTGAATTGCAGTTAACCTTTCTATTACATAAAATTTACTAACTTGTGTGCAGTTGACACATGACACTTACATCCCGTCCAAATTTGAATGATATAGTCATTAGGACTAAGGTACTGCCGTCCTCTACTAGTCATATCAGACGTCCACACAATTGGCTTGATGTAGTGTCCTCCATTAGCCTCCTTTAGCATTTCAAAGGCTGGAATGTAGAAAATATTTGAGCTTGTGAAAGCTTTGCACAATTATTTCAACATGTAATTTTTCATAGTGAGCTTCGTTAACCTTTCTCTTGAAAATGTCCCCATAAGTCCATGAGATCATGGGTTCCTTTGTTGTGCAACCAATTCCGAATTTCTGTGTTATAGTACCAGCATTGGAAGAACACCTCGTCTCCACCCATATGAAAGACGTCTTTGTCGAAAACTTCGAGGAAGTCTGTGTACAGTTCTCCTGTTGGAAAAAATACAAAAAAAATATGTCAAAGTAAACAAGTTTTTAAAAAGCTTTTTCATACTTCAGTCATGATAATTTACGTACTTAGCACCAAATACGTGTAATTGTTGATTGGATTTAGTTGACCACAAGGTGGTTGTCCACAATAACTCCTGTGCATAAAAAATATTACAGTTATGTCATGTTAGACAGAGAATCATACATTGTCAAAAATGCATTGCATAGTTATAATAATTAGCAGTACCTCCATGGCTCAGAATTGACACATAAAGCCAAATCCCCCAAACCTTCCAAAGGACCCCACTGCCATCCATTTCCTAATTTCAAAATACAAAATACATAAAATATGTCATTAGCATTCTAAAAGCCTACAACAACTACGTCGTGACAAAAGCTTGTACCGGCATGAGCAGGAGCATCAAGCTCCGGGATAATTTTTACGCCTCGCAATCTTGCGTACAAAACAAGTTCCTTGATGTCCTTGGGGGAATAAATTTGAGTTTTTGAATATGCGCCATATGTTGTCATCTATATAGATCATTGGTATAATTAATTATAAGCAACTCGCATACTTTTACTTGATTCTCTCATTAAACTGAATTGCCAATTTATTTTTGTTTACGTGAGGAATCCGCTTGGAATAAAATGGGAACGAGTTGGTATCTGAAATCTAAATTTGAATTTAAATTTATTTAAAACAAAAACTCTAAATGGCCAGCAATCGAGCAATCATTTTATTTCTCTTTGCAAAAACCTTACATGAAGATGAAGCATGTTCATCTTGTTGTAAGACATTGCGTCTACCATTCGCTTCAAGTATAAAATTGGAATGAAATTTCTTGATGTGTCAATCATTAGTCCTCTGTACGCAAATGCTGGTCTGTCCTCTATAGCAGCTTCCTTCACAACCTATTTTGTTTTTCATCCATTAAAATATGTCAACAGTCAAAAGTTTTCATGAAATTGGTGTGACAATTTTTCATCAAGTTTTCCTTCATACCCTCAAGCACTTATTGAACTCATCATATGCAATAAGTTGTCCAAGCGTTTCAAGTCCATGACGAACACCAAAATATGTTGCTCCAACAATATCCACATTTACTTGCCTGGAGCCTCCTGTCTGTTGAGATCAAGAAATCTCATCATTAAAATGATAATTCTGGCTTGTAAATTTTTATTTTTGATCTGCGAAAATACCGAGTAGTATGAAGCTATGGTCAAGTTGTAGCTTTCATCTGTCGTCAATGATATTCTTGTGTCAGTATTCTGCGCGGTGAGTGTGATTGCCAGATAATTGTGTTCAAAGCCACTTCTATTGTTTGCATCTGGTTCGTCATCTTTCGGACTCATCTGTTCAAATATATTTATGCAACGCACACTTTTCATCAATCTAAATACTTTTATGTTGATTAAAATTTGGGTCAATATCGTTCAAACAGAATTGATGATGACCAATATAGAATTTCTAATTTGACTTGTAGGGATGCACATATCCCACAGCTTACACGAAATAAATGGTCTAGCAAAACATTTCCTGCATATCCCAGCATTGCCTTCACAGCTTTGTGGGGTGCATTGATTGCGACGACTTCAGCATTCTGAGCATAAAATCCAACCAACTGGGATCCCAAAAATGTCTTATGTAAAAAAATAACAATGAAAATAATAATTGAGAAAATCGTCAGTTATTATTACAGTACATTCAATAATAGTGTATCGTATAAAAGGAATAACGAATTATTGTTGTGCAGGCCATGTTTTTTTGGGAAAGCCTTTCAAGCTTTCAAGTTTAGATTTGCACACGTACAACGTAAACACAAATGTATACATACATGTAATGTCTTGTTATAGCATCATTATCATTGTTGCACAACAATCAACATTTTTACCTTGATTGTTGGATGGGGCCACAAAGCACCATATTCGCCGCATGAAAGCCAACACACATTTAAGGACACCTGAGGCTCTGATCCGTTACTCGCCAGCTCTCTCTGACATGAGATCCCATCCGAACAACGCCAGGTCCACGGCGAGTCACTGTAAGCGTAAGCCAAAGGGGTAAAGTGAGCACAATCAAGAAGTATAGTTACCCCAATAACCCATACTGCACACCACCACTTCACCACCGGAAGTATATTACTTTTTTCTTTATCGCTGATTACAACTTTGAGCAACATATTTATGTTGAATAAGTGCACATGAGAAATCGATATGAAATTATGCAGTTTTTATGTAATATTTTTCGCCTCAAAACTGCATTCTTTTGACTTGGTGGAATCTACTTCTTTACGTAAGAGGAAAATCTACTCACAAGCTAGGCTGGCCGTCCTTGTGAAGCTGCCTAGAAGAAATTGATAACTCTAGGTTAGGTCGCGGAGTAGAAGATGCCGAGTTGAGAAGGCCATTGCTGGCTCCCACGGTGGATGCTAATCTTTTAGCAATGCCTGCGTGAACATGAGTACTACTACTACCACCATTAGCACTAACACTGGAAGCAAAGGAATCGGATGTGGAGCTGGCAACATTATCGTTACCATTCCCAAACTGAGGTACAGCTGCCTTCTCATGATTACTGTTTCTTAACGCGGGTGAAGCATCACAGTTGGTCAATGGTATCAAATGAGCACAAACACTTATAAAAAGTACACAGTATGATATCACACTAGCAGCACTACGATGATGATGATGACAACGTTGTGGCGATTGAAAGCTTGATTTACTATTACTACTGATAAAAATGGACTTAGGTAATAACTTTGTTATTCTCCTGCTTGTTCTATCACCACTATCATCACCACCACCCAAAAAATCTCCAGTACTCTGGGGAAAATACATTTCTGATAAGCAAGATGAAGAAGATGATGATGATGAACCTGGCTTTGCTGATCTCTTTGATGAGGATAATGTCAATGATGATAGATTTCTACAAGAGCAGCAGCGTAGTGATGATGATCCCTCTTCCAATGTTGGAGAGGAAGAATACTTTTTTAATGTTGAATTTGAATGACGAACCTTTTCGCCATAATCATCGTAACGTTTCATTCTCTAAATGCTTTGCCTGTCAGTCACAAGAAGTGGACAAAGTTAGCAAAAACTTTCCATAAAGCTCGAGTTGAGCAATGAAATGAGTGGACGATTAAAATATAAGATCTCTGATTAGACCAAGAGGGTATTTTTTGTAGTTTTAATCAAATATGTCTGTCACTAAAGCAGTAGTTGTCTATGTTTAAAAAAAATTATGTTTGTCATGAAATGAGATGAGGAGACTGAGTCGCATTTATGTGAGTTTATGTTATATCTGTCTTTCTCTATTCATCTAGATCACCAGAACCAACAACACCATCACCAATAATGCACGAGTAACGTAGCACAAAAATAATAACAACAACAGCAGAAGCGTGAACAACGCAACGCGCTACTTCGACTAAACAAGGTTCATTCAGTTATGAAGACAACTCTGATTTTCTTGTTGAGAGTGAACGTTTAAAAGGAGTGGGTACGCTGCGCGATGCGAAAAGTGAGTGTGTGTATGAGAAAAAAAATTCAGAGACAAGATAAAAACGAAGTTGTATGGTGGACGGTCGACGAACAAGCATGAGCTATTGAATGTTGATATTTAAGTTCTAGTTTTTGTTTTAAAACTGCTATATGAATGATAAGCACTTCATATTAAGAAAAATAATATCATGGTTGTTCGTTGAGAACGTGAATAAAATACAACAAGTTTAGTTACACTAGAGTAACTGGTTATAATGTTAAAAATGAGATGACTAAGTACACAAAAAGCCTATCGCACAGTTAGTTTAGTTGTTTGTGTATGCCTCCTTAAAAGTCAGTCAAATATAATGTCTTGCTATATGGTAAAATGGTAAGTGTGCGTGATATTTTTTTTTAGTGCCATGCAATGCCATGCCAAGAGTTTCACGGATTTTTTTTTCTCAAAAAAAAAGTTTAAACATAGTTTGTATATTATATACATACATAATTTGTTGTCAATCTTGTTATTAATCAACATGAAAAAACGAACGCTTTTGCTCTCATTCATTTAAAACAACTTTTAATCTCTTTTTTTGCTTCTTGTCTGCTGAGCACAAACAGATATGCTTCACCAGAAAAACACGGGATTGTCTTTGAAGATAAATCAAACTGAAAGATTCACTTTTCTGTAGAAATAACAGGGCTAGTAGCCTAGTTTCAAATGAATTTGCGTGAAATGGAAATGAATGAAGAGGTTTGCACAAAACATAAATTATACTAGGTTCATTGATAGTGAAAACATTTTACTAGGTCCATACCAGCCAGAAGACGCACTATATAGTCACCACATCCTGTGTCATGTGTGCTTTCATAAAAACGCGAATTACATCCTCATCCGTTATGGAAGTGCATTACGGAGAGGATGAGAGGAAAGTAATAATTATTAGATCAACTTTTTTTTAAAGATGCAACAATATATTACACACGCAAACATAGGTACATAATATGAACATATTAATCATTATTACATGATGATGACCTCCATATCGAATCTCATAACTTTGTTAATACTCATATAATATATTTAAGTGTACACGTGTTGTGTATAGTAAATGAAACATGATTTATAGTGTAGTAAATTAATGTAACTCATTCTATGATTTTGCATACAAAACTTTTTGTGTAGCATTTTGTGTATTCTTTCGTGCCTTGTCACATGAGGACTTTGAGTGGCGTTTCAAATTGACTTATGTAATATGCCCCTCTTTCTCTATTTTCTGCTGTTTCATGTTTGGAAGCTTTGTTTAATCGATGTAAAGGTGCCAAATAAATGGTTGAATGGTGAGTGCAAATGAACATGTCTTTATACAGCTTAACCATCTATTTTAAATCTCAATAGCTAGATGAAGTACATTCATCTTATTCGTCTACGAGAATGTTCTCAAAATAATCGCAGTTAATATTTTAATCGTGATCTATTTATAGTGTACAATAGCATCATTATATAACAACTGTGTAATTATTTATGTTCTTTCAATTAAAGTATTTTATAGGAGAGCAAGCTTATAAAATAGATTTATGATATTTTGCACTGCATTGCATAGTATCTCTACCAACTTGGTTAATAATCAAAGTTCTCTTGTAAAACATATTATTTTAGACATACAACATAAGTAAGTAGTGTGATTTAAGATAAACTTGCAAAAGTAGATTAGAACGGAGTGACAGGACCAACTGCGATAATTGTTGGTATGTTTGATATTTTCCAACACGCACATTATTCAATTCAGCTAGAAATTTGTGTTATTTAAAGGTAGTTTAGCCACATATTACCTTTTGCTTGAAATTAGAAGGAAAACGTTACACACGGTTAGCAGTTATTATGCGCATTGTTGCTAGAACAAAAACCTGGTACAAGGACTAGCGCCAGTGCTACCCATCAACTTCATTCACGAAAATCTCATTGCCGCAAGTTGAATGAATCATTATAATGCACTATAATAAAACAAATGGGAAAATTTGAGTTCATAATTGTTTTATGCTTTCTTAACATTGTCCTAATAAACTTTGAAAGGGAAAATATTTTATGGGACACTTCCATCATAAAAGTACACGCCTAACAACAGTGCGAGAGATGATGAAAATAAAATTACATTTGACAAATTTGATCGCACAAAGAGGCTGAAAATATGTACATATGCGTTTTTTTGATCTGTAGTATTATAATTAATAATTACAGTTAAATAATCGAAAATAGTCAGGCTTGACTTTACCTACGACATGCCATAGTGTCACGCAAGTGTAGTCAGCAGAGAATTGAATTTTTATCCATTTGTTTACGGAAGAAAATCATTTGAGAACAATAATTGTACAGCTGAACAGGAAAACAAAATTTCACTTGATTGTGTAAAATACAAAATGACATCACACAACATGAATTATATGAGAGGCGTGCCCAGACGATAGTGGAAAACTTTTATAACATGAGTGGTAAATGAATTTGAAATTTCTTTACAGACGACGTACGACTGGCTAATCTAATATTATTGAGAAAGTTACATTTCATCTAATTTTGTCCCTGAGTCCCAGGCATATTTTAATGCATACAAATCTACTTGCATTTGTAAATCTACTTGCATTTAAAAAAATCTTCCATTGTATCAATTTGAAAAATTATTTAGAGGAAATTACTTGTAATTGAAGCAAGGACATGCTTCGTGACTGTGACCACTGTTGCTCGTCCTCTGCATGTTGTCGACTATGTTAAGTCACATTCACGCACTACGATAAACTGTCGGTGCGAAAAAGAGAAACAGTTTGATACAATTTACTTGCGATTTCAAAGCAACTATTTAAATTTATCATCGTATGTGTGCGTCTATCAGTCAATTAGATCTGATAAAACCGACCACGTCGTTTGTGAGTTTCGAAATCAATTTTTCTGCTTTTAACAAATTTTTACTGATAAATGGTCAATGATATTGACCTTTGGAAAGACTCTCACAGATTATTTTATTTGTCAAGTACATATACCTTTATTTTTAAAATCACCTACAAAACTGGTATCACTTTCTAACACCAAAAGAATCCCACAAAAATAAACCAACATTTCATTACAAATGGTGTAGTATCATTGTTGTGCATCGTGTAACTCTAATAGAATTAGTGTACGCTGTTATGTTTTCGTAAAACATAAATTATCTTAATCAGGTTTCTATACTGTACACGCCTATGACAGTATTTTTTGTGTTAGGAGTTTTGTGTCATGAGAAAATTTGCTTAGACGGAAAATATACACCTTTAATGGTTTACATACAGTGCAATATTGTGCATTGCCGTGCAATTTGAGTTGCATTATAATACATCAAAATGCTCATCGTACCATGACTTTTATGACATTTATGGCTCATCAAAATATGACTACATGACCACAGACGATTTCATTTGATTCTGACATAATTAATATTCCAAGTGGAGCTGAATACAAGGTACAACTTGAATTTGAAAACTTACCAAGATTACATTCAGTCACATATATTGACACTTGCGTTAAGGAACTTATCAAGTTAATGTACAAATTTATATGAGTGGGAGCTCTGACTGAGAGTTTTAAACTGTATGTATCTGGCAATGGAGATATTTTGTGAGAATAATGAACACATAGACAAGTTGAACTGCAGGGTGTGTGTCAAACCCACCTTTTCATTGAAGAATTCATAACTTTAAATTTACTTTCAGGTATCCTTCATTTGCATTACAGGCAATAGTAAAAGTGTTGCCCCAATTGGATTTCATGTCGTGCTCAAAGAAGAGAAAAGCTCAACCTTTCCCTTCTTGAGCGTACACTCCTAAACAGATCTGGTACATCATAAAGCGTTACACCCACTCAAAGTTGTAGGTGTAAGTTCTCTCTAACAGGTGTTTCTCTAACAAAATTTTCAGTGTTTTTATTTGTAGCTTTGGAGGTCATGAAGCAAACTTGTACAAGAAATTTTAGGTCATTACTGTGGTTGATGCAATATTTGTGTCACGAGAATTAAAACCACGAAATAAATATTACAAAATTACTCTACAGCATCATAAGTGGTCGCGTTAATGCTATGATGTGACAATGCGGTAGTAAAAAAATAATATTCGAGATTTTAAAAAATCCTTAAAATTTTAATTACGAGTATTAATCTGGCTTCATTAACGACAAACGTCTGTGGGTTTTGGATTTTTACACATCAAAACATCGTCGTCGGTCGCACATACGCTTGGTTCTTAATTGTCTCATTTTTGTGTGGCTCAACTTTTAAGTGAATATTAAAATATTATGACGAGCTTCATCGCTTTGTGATATGCTTCCTTTACTATAGATCCGGTAGATCAAGTATAAAACTTACGCATGCACAATGCTTTACAACATTCAAGTATATTTCTACAAGAATTTTATTATACCGCACCGCCACAATGATATATGATTATAGAAGGTGTGTGTTTGGCCTGGTTAACCACGACGAATCAAGACAAACATCTTTAAATTCTCATCTCATCATCATCTTGACATTACAACACAATAGATGCAACTCTTTGATGTTCTGTCTAGCACGCAGCGCGAACGAGATTAAGTGATGCAGAAAGATGGGCAAAAAACAAGAAAACCGATGGATCATTCGTGTGTAAACAATAACTGTTTGCTTCATTGTCATTGCCACACATATTTAAGTCAGTGCTGAAAATGACACTGATAATAACTTCAGGCATGATAATGTTGTGTGTACACTACTATACTATCATCATTTTATGAATCAAAGTCATCAAGGCACAAATTAGTTAAAATGAGATGATCTAGCTTCCTTGTTATTGTTGGCGTAGGCTTTTTTATTTTCGCGCTCTTTTGTTACAGTGATGGGCTGTTAAACTGTTAACACTTTTTTTAATTTGACGATAATTGCTTGAAATTGGTTGGTACTTTAATGGATGCGTGATCAAAATCAATGTCAATGTTGTAGATTCATGATTATTATCTGCATATTCTAGTATTTAAAACAATTTTTTCTCTGGAATTTTCCTCCAAAAGTGGCAACTTTTGTAAATTAAGTACATTGGGCCAATATGCCGAATTAATCCAATTCAAGGTTGTTTTTGTTTTATCGTGCACAGATAAAAATCAATTGCCCGATTTTCTGCCCGACACACAGTTGAGGTTTAGTAGTAAATGACCATAACATTTTGCTTCATTTTCAGCGCAAGTAATACTTGATGTGCAAAAAAATCCATCGAGGAACATAGCGACCGTAAAGGAAAATAAAATGAAGTTGAAGAACCAAAACGCTCTTACAATTTTTGTTGCTGTAGTAGATATGTACGGAAAAGTCAGATTCAGCGACGTGGTCCCACATTCAGTGTAGTCATGAACAGCCCAAATTTGAAATTTAACAACTTTTATTAAGAAGGGATGACATTAGTAAATAGCTTTTTAATAATGTAAGGTAAAAATAGCAATTTTGAAAGTATTCCACTAAACGAACTTAACACTGAAGAGTTTTTTTTTACTACGAGCCTATTTATTTTTATGCACTGAGAATTATATAAGTGATCATCTGCAAACTGCTATACGATCGTAGTCGTAATTCGTGATCAATGAAAGTAAAAAAATGATATTTAAGTACTAATTTTAAATGGTATAGATGCATTTTACATTGGTGGGGCAACGTGAGATTTTGCGTGGTCAGTGGTCACGTCAAGATTGATTCGATTCGGTGTGTTCCATCCAATTCTACAAAAACAATATGGTTTTACACAGGTGGGTGAACGGGCAAGAAGTTGGTTTTGTGGCGATAATATAACGAGCTAACCAAATTCTAAAAACAAAGGACAAAAGATGATCGCTAAAGTATGATACCAAGAAATAAAACACTAGGGTAGCATTATAAATTTTTATGTAATATAATCTACTGTCGGAAAACGGTTAGCTAATTTTCATTCCATCCATGAACAAACTCAATGCAACTCATACGTTTATTTGTACCATTATGATAAAGTGTTAATTTCTGCTACTGGCCTTTTTAATAAAGTGATATAATGAGAAATTGCTCAATGTTTGCCACAAGGAAGTGTAAGTGTATAATGGTTAGCTTCCATTAATCACCAGTTCGTATCTCTGTCTGCAAAAATAGTACTCATTAAAAGTCTACCCAAGAGGCTCTCATGAACTTTACAAGAAATACGATTGGGATTTTTAAAACATTATCAATGCCATCAGCCATTAAATTATTACGTAGTTAAATTTGAAAACTGATGTAATAATCTTTTGGGACAAGGTGTGGTTAAAAACAAATATTCTGGAATTCATGCGTTGCATTCATGCTTGTCTATGCTGGAATTGTTGTTTTAATTTAACTTTAATAATTCACCCATAACGTAAATTTTATTTTAACTCGAATGATATGTACTCGATGAGTTTTGATTAACACAAAATGCTGAGTTGTTCACACGGTCAAAAGGCTATTGCATCACTCATGTAATATATGGTTATTTCAAGTCGACATGTTTTCTTGGATTAACTATACCATTACAAGATTTCGATGTATGTATCGGTTAAGAGGTAGCGTTTCTATTTTAAGCATTATTTATGGTTCTTGCAACAATACATCGTAAACTTTGAAATAAAAGATATTGAAGCTTTAAAATGATAAATAATATCATCCATTTTAAAATTTCAGAAATCTCATTTTTAGTAGTCTGTAGAAAATACTTTAATGAATCTTTAAACGTCCGCAGACAAGCTGTACGGTACACACTACTTTGCTCGCCAGCCACTTTGTAAGTCAAGTGTCAAGTAAGCATAACCTTCACAGAGAGATCTATTTCATTTCCAGTTTTTAGAGCTAAAGTTGTAGGTAGTAGATCCGTGTACTTTTACATGCATTTCCGCTAAATTTTATGCGCATTGCAGTTGCACTTTCATTTGAAGCTAAACATTACGAATGTCAAGTGCAGGCAAAAAATACGCATGCATATGTTGCTGCTTTAACAGCAAAGTAAGAGCACATAATACCCTTCCTTCCACATACTTTTCCTGATTTTATGGATGTCAAACAGCAACGTTTTAACAGAGAACCAAAAGTAGTTCAATTCAAACGAGATTTTATCTTTTATATTGCATTGCAGATTGCATATGGCATAATCTACACAACTGAATCTTGATACCAGTTCGATTCATGCACAAAACTACTACACCTTCTTTATGCCAAGACGAAAGTAACGTGTACATTATGTCGTTTTGTAGTATTCTTACTTTTTAAGAGGAAACCAAGAACTCGCGCTGAGACGCAAACGTGACTCTCATATCTTTTGTAAGGTTAAATATCAACATACCTTTATATTTCATACATATACATATCATATCACAACTACTGCATAGATCTCAAATACCACTTGAAAGAGAAAGGATTTTTTTATACATATGTATGTATTATGCCTGTAGTTTTGATGTATGAAGATTGTTTCT
>JAQFXM010001927.1:0-28086 GCA_034693345.1 Entomobrya multifasciata
TTATACACTGCTAAAATTGCGTCAATTTTCGTAATGAGAGATATTCTAGTAAAAACACCTTCAGACCTGATGAAATATGGTTACGATTTAAATACGTATAGTTGGATACATGTTAACAGAATATTTGAGGTAAAGTGGCTATTTCATTGTTTAAATTATACAAGTTGTTTTAACAATAAAAAATGCAAAATTCCTTTTTTAGGATCTAGATGAACGGAAAAAAGCAATGAAGAATTTAAAATATATTGGGGACATAATTGTGGTATCTGACGTAATTGCAGGAAACGATAAAGGCCCAAGACAAACTTTATTTGCACATCCAGATGGTTTTTATCCTCAAGCTTTGTATCCTCTTAAATATGACAAAGAATTGTGTTCCGTTTCAATGTTTAAGTCCACACGTAAAACACCAAGATCGTTTTATATCAGGAAGGATTCTATTTTTCGAGAAAAACTAAATTTAAGGTATGTACTCAAGTTTTTATAATTGAATATTGTTGTAATTTATTACAATTGTGTGTTTGGATTTTTAATAGAATTCTAATGTTTATCGAACGAGGGATTAATGCTCGTCATAACTCGGTTTTTAAAAGCAAATTCCGATTTAACTGTTACTCTGAAAAAACTGATTATCAGCAACTGACTTTGAGCCAACTAGAAGTAGCTTTTGTAATTTTGGTTGTCGGAGCCACCTTATCAGTTTGCAGTCTTTTATATAGCTTTCTACAGTGTAAGTATTTCGGCATTTATGGTGATTTTAAAAATCCAGCTCAAGATTTTGTTTACTACAGGTAATAAATCTGATGTATCTGTAATTGTTCTAAAACATGCCAAGTAACCGAGTTTACATCTGGGTTTTGATTAAATTGTTTATTGTTCTTGATTTTTCCTCAAGAAGGCATCTTCTTAAGAAACACCAACTTGAATGGCATGAAATTACTTAAATTTTGGTGTCAAAAATCATTGATATTTTTGATTTATAAGTAAATGCAATTCTGTTCCAGGCAATTACTTTTCAAAATTTGAAAAGTTGTGTATAAAATATATCAATCACACGCAGATCGAAGCATCATTAAAAACTCGATAGTCTGTGGCGATCCAAGCCAAGTTTGAGTTTGAGTCAATCATAAAATATCCCCGTAAAATAGTTTACCTTACCAAAATGCTTAAGTTGATCTTGGACATAAGTACACACGAACAACGGTGAAACGATTTGTCATAGAAACATACTGTTTGCAATTTAAGTATAAAACTATCTTTTTCCATTAGGCATCAAGTGGCTTACATCAAGTGTTTTTCGGTTTGCCATTTAATAAACTATTTATCAGACCATAACTGCACAGTTCAGTAAAGATATTAAAAGTTTTCTAGTAAATCCAATTATTGTAAACAATAAATTATTTACTTAAAACTCATGGCCTATCTGTAAAATTAATCTGCAAAGTTGATTTTTGCTTCTTTACTTGGGTTAAATTACTACTAGCCTTGTTTTTAATTTTAAATGTACAACAATTTTATACACGAGTGATAAATTGAAAAAACGATTACTTGAGCTTATCTGATTCAGCAGGCTTTAATATTTTCGATCTTATTTGTAGTTTATGAATTCTGTATAAATACTTACATTGAAAAGACAAGTCATGATCGTGTTAATTTTCTTCCCGAGTACACTTCGTGACAATAAACCTCAATTATTATTATTATTCTGGTTAAATTGATCTCCTGCACTCACGTTGAGGATCAAGGACTCTAACAATTACTGAAGTAAAACAAGTAAAAAATTAATGTGTCCTGATAACACCATCATTCCGTATTACTTTTCAATCAACTGGTTATCTAGTTCAATAGAAGACACATTTTGCATTGGGAAAGATGTAATATGACGTTTCAATTTTTGTAAAGTAACTTAACTTCGAGGTTCTATTGCGCTTAAGACAAATCGAGTTCAAGATTTTCAAAAACTTGTTTTCAACAAACTATCCTATATTTTGATTACTAAAATGTTTTTGATGTTTGAAATTATCTGTTTCTGTATAATAAATTGCTTCACTTTTTATACTGCAGGCGAACTAATATTGTTTCCATTAGAAAATACAAATCCGCAGAATCAGGCATACTCTCAAGAACCCAAAGTTACTTACATAAATCTGGATAAAATACCATTTGGTAGTCAAAATTCCTTCGTGTCAGTTTCTCTTTTTAACGACGTAGATATTTCATTCAAAATCATACCAGTATGTCTCATTCGCTTGTATCCAATTCGACAAAATAATATATTGCGACCCATAACACATATCCCAATAGATTTAGCTGTAAAAGTAAGAAATAATGCGTCATTGATTGTATCGTCTTTAAACCACTCAATTGTTTGCAATTCGAAACTTTTCCAGGTTTCAGTTGGTCCGTGCACTCACATAAAATTGGATGATTTTATTCTCAAAACGAAACCGTGGAACTTTCAGAAGTATATTTATTTGCTACCTCCTAGTAATATCGTTAATATAAACACATTATGGGTACATAAACAAAATACTTTCAAAAGAGAATTTCTGCAAGACGTAATTGGTATAGTTGTTTCGAGCGCAGAACAACAAAATATCGATTGGTCATTTGGATGGGCCAACAAAACATGGTGGATTAATGATCGGCTAAAGCTCGAACATATAATATGGTTCGTTCTAAATTTTGACACGATTGAAAGGCAAATACAAACGGTTCACGTACTCCCACCCTCGGCATTGCTTTCAAATGTAGCTTACACTTGGACTAACATGGTAATACACTTTCCACATTTATTACCCATTAGTGAAATTCATTATTTGTTGGATGATCAGCTTAAACAAACACAAAATCTATCATCTTTAGGAATATTCAAAGACTTTCAACTTCCTATCAATTATTGCAATGATAAACTGCTAAAGTCAAATTTCCCAAACCGGTAATCAATTATTGATGTCTTAATGTGCTTAAAAAGGAAAGTGCTTTCCGAATACATAATTGGTACAAATTTTAACTGCATATTTCAGAGTTCTGTAAAAACTTCACATGTAAAATTAATGACGTTTGCTGGATATGATACTGACAGTGCATGGTTCGTCATTTGTCATCCACCAACTCAAACAAAGTACATAGCTTGTGGAGACAAACAAATAGAATCAAGTGAACCTTCCAATATGTATCTAGCAAGCTTCGAATTTGAAACTTGGGTTGCAATACTTATAATATTTTTATTGTGGTCCCGATTCAATTTTGCTTGTATACTTCATTGTCTGATTCTCTCTTAAAGACATTCTTTCAAATTATTTTAGCACTAGGAAAGTTATTTCTTGAACAGTCGTCTGAACTAGCATCAAATTACTTGATTAATAATTCAATGAAAATATTAGCAGGATTCATGCTTTTTTGCGCCTTTATTTTGGGTAACACCTACAAAAACGACAATATGTATGAGATGATGTTACCAAAGGAATTTAAACCAGTGGAAAATTTTGAGAAACTTCTTCAGTTTAATTATAATGTATATTCGTTGCCTTCTGTAAATGGTATTAGTCGATTAGTGAAGATGCAGGACATCAAGTTAACTAGGAGTTCAGAAATTAAAATCAGGTCCTATGGTAAGCACATGGCAGTTATAATGGTAGGAAATTCATCAATAGTAGATTTTTACTCCCAATTTATTATGGAAAGCTTTGTGTTTAGTTTTACCAAACCTAAAAATTTTGAAGCTGTTTTGGGAAATTCGGAAATATGGAAAGAACCTCTGCACAATAATAAACGTGCTACTGTTGAGAAAGTGTTATCAAAAAAGGGGAAATTTGTCAGAGAAGACATAAATTCCATAATATATCCAAATACAGATACAGAAATTGCCGTTCTGAAAGAACTTGAACTATGCAAAAACGTTGCATTTATTGAAAAAGACATAAAAATTAACGAATGGGAAATGATTTTGCGTTATAAAGGAGTCCAAAAATTGACAATTGGAGAAGATATATTAATAAGAACGAATTTTAAATTCAAAATCGATGGATGGATGCCAATTTTTATCTATCAGCGTATTGAAGGTATGAAGGCTTCTGGCATTTTAGAATGGTGGGATACAATATTCGCAAGTCACCTATCAAAAGTACGAACAAATTTAAAACGACGAAATGTATCGAACATCAAATTTAGTGAATACTATAGAACACAAGTAAATAATGCTAACGAATATAACTCCAGAGCGTTTTTTCTTATATTCTATTTAGTATTGGAAGTTGGATTTACAGCTTTTATTTGCTGTGCGTTTGAATTCACGTATTATCTCAGAAGACGAATTTTTCAAGAAACCAGGAAGTGGACTCTAAACATAGCAAACTTTTTCATGTGTCATTGATGGATTTTGCCTTTATATTAGAAAACCTCGTTGCATCCATTTTTTGAAATGGAATTAAATTACCACTGAAAACTGCTTGTGAAAACTGATTTAAAAAAAAATCCGTTTACATTGCTAACTGTAGCTCTAAACTGATATTTTATAAAAAGGTCACAGATTTTTTACCATTATTTTGGCGATTTTTGTATATTAGTTCTGCAAATGCACAAAAAAAGATTTAAAAATTCATTTCTACACGTTTCTTCAAAATTAATTTTGGAATATTTGTTGGTTCTTCAATGAAACATTATGCAGTTTTTTACAAACGTGAACAGATGAATTATTAAATCTTTCTCTGTACATTTGCAGAACTTATTTACAAAAATCGGCCAAATTTTGACAAAATATTTTCGACCATTTTTTTGCAAACTTGCAACACAATTTTTTGAATTTCACATCAAATAAAAAAAGACAATACTGAAATGTTTAAAATTTGGTCAACATTTTACCAATATTTTAGTCACTTGTGTATATTAGTTCTGTAAATGTACTGAACAAGTTTCAGGAAAAAATCTCTATTGTGTTCCTGAAAAATTGATTTCTAAAAACGTGTCGGTCATGGTCAAATGACTCGTGTGCTTGTGCTTGGAATCATGAATTTACTTTAACTTCTAAGTAAATACAATTTTGTTTAAAAAAACTAACGTTAATTTTATCGAGTAATTTAAATAAATTCCATTTCAAATCAGTTTTTTTTTCAAATAATCATCAAAAATGTATTGTTTTTTCGAGTGATAAAAATACTTTTTAATATGCCACGCTATTCAAGCGACGTACTTTTATCATATGCAGCGAAGCATAAAAACTCTACATAAAACAGTAGGCATTCCCAAATACATGGTTGCAAATTACTGTTAGACATACATAATAACCACCATATTTTTTATCGTCAAAATATATTTGTTATTTCATTTCTTTTTCAGTATAAGTTGAATTGAACGATAAAACCGGCGTTTTCATCAGTTTTCAAGTGGTTAACGTCAAGGGTTTATCAGTTAACTGTTTAACCAAATATATAGAAAACTGTAATTTTTTGGTTCAGTATTGCCAAAAACACTTTATAGTATTTTCAAGTTGTCTATGACATCTCCTTCACGGTATTGATTCATCAGATACGCATTTATGGCCTACTCTTTATATTGAATTACATATCAAATATCTGCCTTTTTGCTTAGGTTTGGTAAAATTAGTAGGATTTCTAGTAATTCCAAAACCTAAATTTACAAATACTTACTCGGAGAAATAATATCTACTCAAACTTTTAATCTTCTGGACATTTTAGTTATGGCTTTCTGAGTTGTATTTTTCTAGTTGAGTTTACCACTTAGCAAGTCAATGAACAGTAGCACAAACTCTAAACTTTATTTGGTTAGTTTAAGTTATGTGTACAGGCAACTAGGTCACCACTTGTAAATTAAAACCAACAAGAAATTTGTTCGGAAAAAATGAAAACTGGGGATTAGGAAATATTAATACAATTTCAAAAGTTCCTACCCTTGATTGCTATACTGTTGATAGCTAAAAATTATTTTTGAAACAAAATATTTTGGTTGAGCTTTATGAAACTTTAAGGTGCTCCGAATATTTTTTCTTTGGTTATCATCTACTTTGTTATTCAAAATATGTAGAGCTGAACACGAATTGAAGCTAAGATAGACAAAATTTTGAAATAAGAGGCAAATTTTTCATTTGTAGGTTTTATTCATAATTTTTTTTAGTAAAACCTTGCATGTCTACATTTGATGCAATGGTCATATTTATGGTTATAAGGAAGTGTTCCATTTTTAAAGCTTAACAAGTTAGACATCAATTAAATTGTACGGTATCTTTTAACAGAAAAGGCCAAATATTTAATTCTATTGCAATACTTTGACAGCGATACAGCTTTATTCAAATCTTCTTTACAATAATCAGACCTTATGATTTATTACTTCGTTGAACTCAGTTTGTAGTTTATCTTAAAAGCATAACCTCTAAAATGCTAATAAATTCATCCAAATATTTTGATTATTAAAATGTTTGTAAAGTTTTATATGAGCTTTATTGCCTTATTTAGATTTTACCCTCTTTCTATTACAACAGAACTGAAATTATTGCCACTCCAAAAGTCTAACCCACATTATAAGGCATACTCTCAAAAACCCCATTTATCTTTTATAAATCTTGATACGATTCCTTTTCATAATCCAAATTCCTTTCTGTTAATTTCGCTTTTTAACGACGTAGACATTTCATTCAAGAACATACCAGTTCTTCTCGTTCGCTTACATCCGGTTAGACGAAACCAATTATTGCAACCCATTGAACATATTCCAATACATTTAGCCGTTAAAGTAAGAAATAATGGGTCCTTGGTTATTTCTACTTTAAACCACTCAACGGATTGCACTTCGAAACTTTTCCAGATTTCAGTTGGTATATGTGCCTATATAAAGCTAGATGACTTTATTGTCCGAACAAAACCATGGAACTTTCAAAAGTATATTTATTTGCTGCCTTCCCGCGAAATTGTTAATATAAACACATTATGGATACATGACCTAAATGCCTTTTACAGAGGATTTCTTCAAGACGTAATTGGTATAGTTGTCTCATGGGCAGAACAACAAAATCCCAGTTGGACGCTTGGGTGGGCCTATAAAACAAAGGAGACTGATCAACATCGTATTTTCGAACAAGTAATTCTGTTTGTCTTAAATGTTGAAATACTTGAAATGCAAACGCAAGTTGTTCGAGTGTTTCCACCTTCAGTACGGTTTTCAGACTTGACATACAATTGGACTAAAATGGTGATACTGTTTTCAAATTCTTTATCTTTAAAGGATATTCAGTATGTGTTCGATGAACAGCTAAAAAAAACATTAAATACATCATCTTTGCGAATTTTTAAAGAGTTTACATTTCCTATCAATAATTGTAGTGATCGACTGCTAAGTTCCGATTTCCCGAATGAGTACTCACTAAACAGTATTTTAATGTGCTTGAAAAGTAAAGTGCTTTTGGAATACGTAGTTGGTTTAAATTTTAACCTGACAGTTCAGAGTTCCAATGGCATAGAACATGTAACATTAAGCATATTTGCTGGATACGATATAGAAAGTAACTGGTTTGTTGTTTCCCATCTGCCAACGCAATCAAAGTATATAGCTTGTGGAGACAAACAACTCCAATCAACTAAATATTCAAATATTTATCTGGCCAGCTTCAAATTTGAAACCTGGATAGCGATATTTGTCATATTTCTTATTGTTCTACCAATTCAATTTTGTTTGCATGCTAGTTTCAGTGATTTTCGTTTAAAAGTGTTCCCTAAAATTATTTTATCAATAGGGAAAATATTTCTCGAGCAGTCTTCTGAACTCACGTCGAAATATTTTATTAACAATCCATTGAAAATCTTAGCAGGAGTTATGCTATTTTGTGTATTTATTTTGTGTAACACCTACAAAAACGATAATATGTATGAAATGATGCTCCCAAAGGTTTTTATTCCCGTGGAAAATTATGAGCAACTGCTTCGTTTTAATTATAATATATATTCGTTACCTTCGGTAAACGGTATCAATAACAAAGTTCGGGACATCGATTTTAATAAATCATCAGAAATTAAAATTATATCACAAGGTAAACACTATGCGCTTATCAAAGTAGGTCGTAAATCATTAATGGACTTTTTCTCTCAAGTTTTTATGGATAACTTTGAAGTTGGTTCCTTAAGGCCTAAATATTTTGAGACTGTTCTAAAAAGTTCGGAAATATGGATGCAAGCTTTAGAGAATAATAAACTTGATGCTGTTGAGACCGTCTTATCACGAAAGCAGGATTTGGTTCGGGAAGACATAAACTCTTTAATATATCCGAATATGGATACAGAAATTGCCGTTTTAAAGGAACTTGAACTTTGTAAAAACGTTGCATTTATCGAAACAGACATAAAAATTAACGAGTGGGAAATGATTTTGCGACATAAGGGCGTTAAAAAATTAACGATTGAGAAAGACATACTTATTAAAACTAGTTTTAAATACAGATTTCGCCAGTGGATGCCAATGTTTATTTATAAACGTATAGAAGGGATAAAGGCTTCTGGCATCTTGGAATGGTGGGATAAAATATTTTCAAGACACCTTTCAAAGATACGGTTGACTTTGAAATTACAGAATCTATCGAACAAAAAACTTAGTGAATACTACAAGAAAAAAGTAAGTAGTACTAATGAGTATAATTCGAGAGCATTTTTTCTTGTATTTTATTTTGTACTAGAAGTTGGGTTATTAGCTGTACTTTGTTGTGTATTTGAGTACGTGTGTTATTTCCGAAGAACAATTTTTCAAAAACTTATAAAAAGTATTCTAAATACAATATACTTTCCACATATGTCACTAATACGATCTTGATTATGTTTAAAATGCAAACTAGCAGAGTCTAAATTTTTAGCAAGTGTAACTTTGGTTTCAATTCCATTACAATTTCTAAACCGAATTCATGACGTTTGAAATTTTATGAGGAATCGTTTACAATTGCAATTTTCATACCTATGTTGTCTTAGAATAAGCTGAATAATGACGTAAAAATAATTATTATTAACATACACTTGGCCCTATTTAATGTATTTGGACATGACCAAAATTGGAGTAAAAAATTCTGCAATGAAGCTTATTATGCAATATTCAGTCCTCATGTCGAATTTTAAAGGCTTAATGCAATCATTTACATTGTCAACATTGATTAATTCAACGTGATAAGGAATGTTATCTTAAATAAAACGTACGTTTTTGTGTATGTAAATATATGTTTCTTATTCCAATTTGAGCTAACCCCCAAAAACTTACATCAAACATTGGTCAAATTTAAGTTGAACAGCACAAAGTAGAATTTTGAAACCAAAACAAATAATGTAAAATAAAACAATCACAACCATGAAAATTATTCAGGTACTACTTCATATTATCCTAACATTAAACTAGCTCTCATGTTTATTTCCTTGGTCTAGGTTTAGTCATTTAACATGTCGAATCAAGCGCTGTATTAAATCTAAAGAAATCGCCACAAGAAATCCAAGAAAAAGAGGAACAAATCCAAGCTCAACGTATCTAAATGTAAGCTGATTAAACTCGGTCTCCTGCTGCAGGCAACGAAACGTATATCTACTTTTGAATTTTACTTGATGTCGATGATTGATTCCACGTTCGATTAATTTAATAATGCTATAAAGGAAAATATTCTTTTATTAATAACTCCAAGCATGAAAGAATATTATATTAAAAAAATTATCTTGTGAAATTTTGGTTTAGAACTTACCTTAAATTTAACCGTTCTTTTAATAGCGAATCTTTTCTAATGTAAAATGACCTTGCAGTCTTACGTTTTGACTTAAACACGGAAACTGTGCATAGTTCTTGATTGTAATTCAGTGAATACAAAGCATGTGAATAAAAACCATCAGGATGAGAAAACAAAGTCTCCCGAGGATCATCTTTTGGTTTTCCAATTACGTTTGCAATGTATGTCAAAGCCTTTGCAAAATTTATCACTTTTGCGTTAGAATAATTGACGTTTGAGTTCTAGGATATAAATACACATAAAATGAGCACCCACTAATTCTTCATGTTGAATCAAATTCCTTTTTTATGAACTTACCTCGAACACTCGGTGAACATGAAGCATGGTATAAGTATTTAAATTGTATTTATAGTTCAGCAAATCATTCGGTGATTTCACTAAATCTTCCCGCATAACAAATATGGAAGCTATTTTACCAATATAAACAGAAGAAATTATTATACCGAAAAATGATACTATTAACCTGGTTACTGCAATGCTTGCAGGAACTTTTGTAACTCTGAAGTGCACATCGTGACGTCCTATAAGTAGTTCAACAGCATGAATAACTATTCTGCAAAAAGTTGTAAACCTAGAAGTTTTTGAGCTTTGCCTAGATATTAAGGCAACAAGAAACATTAGGCAAATTAGAACTATCCAAAGTTTTGCTGAAAATGGACGGGTAATCGTAGATATTTCTGTATCTGCTGGAGGCTGCCTAAAGTACACGTCAGATCTAAAACAAAGTTTACAACATTAAATTGTGACAATCATTGATGTTTTTCTGAACTGATTAGTATTACGTTTCACTGTCTATTGGGTGTGTATAAGTAAGTAATGATCCCATGCCATTTGACTTCCATTCCTTTATGGAGTCTTGAGAAACAATCAATCCACTCATGTCTGCTGTTCCATTAGCCACAAGATCAAACGATTCCAATATATTTCCAAAATATGTTTCGACTCTAAAAACAAATGTTTACATTGTTTTAAGTGCTCGAATTTACAGGTGAAATGATTCCAGCAATAAGGTACAACTTTACGTGAGGTTTAAACTTTCCGCAATATCGGGAATTATAGAAACCCCGCTACCATGAAAGTACATGGTGGTATTTTTGAAGATGAAATTTCCTTCTGCAACTTCTTTTGGGTCCCATGTAAGCTGAAAGGCAGTCAAAAAATATATTTTAACACAAGCTCACTCTAGAAAGGAACAAAACAAAAACTTACTGTATACGCTACACGCAATACAGATGCCATTATTTCTTGTTGAAAAGATTTAATCTGAAGCGACTTGCTTCGCAATATGTACGGTATTGGTTCCAAGATGTTATACGTTTAGAAGGTTTGTCTGCTTACCATCACTCACTTTTTATTTACAATCAATTAACTGTTGCGTGACAGTGCAGTTGGTTTAAGTTAACGAAATCTTATTTGAAATAATAATATTCTGGTCACCTTCAAGAATCATTACTATGCGAGTTGAACGTGAGTTTTGTATGATTTGAGCATGAAATAGTGTAACGAAAGCAAATATTGAATTATCGTCAAGTTTACCTTCAGATATTGCAAACTATACATCATAAAGTCAAACAAGTGTGTTATCCAGTAAAAATCAAATGAGCAACTACAAGCCCCGTACGCAATACAATACAATATACTTGCAGAAGACGTCATAAAGTCTCACCAAAATTACGTACAATGTTTTGTTTGTATTTGGTTTACCATTTTCATTGAAAACTTTGTCACATGCCATTTACGTGCTCAGATAAAAATTTAATATGTTGCAAAGTAAACAATTTTCGAGTAACAAACGTAGCTATAAATTAAATACAAATACAGACGCATATTCAATTTGAGTAAAATATACAGTTAAATTCTGTCAAATTTCAAATAATTTTAATAACGACTCTAAAGTTCTTTAATTTTTAAAACCATAACCAAATGTCTCACGCTCTGTTATGACGTATGTTTTACGTGTAGTATTTACCGTAAGTTTCTTCTTACTAATTTTTGTAGACAAGTTTCCAAAACGTACCAATTATGTATGTATCTACTTGTAATTGTCAATTGTAGATAACTTGGGATCCTGAAGAAGTAGCTGGAGGAATTCATACTTTTGAAAATGGTACCAAAATATATTTACATGGCAGTGGATTTAATTTAATTTACGATATTGTGCAAGGCCTAAATTATGTGTAAGAAGAACAAAAATATTCGTCCCAGTTAAACGAAATTGAGAATATTTTAAATAACCATATAGTATTTTCAGCTTAGAAACTAGTTATGCCGAATACGACGATGCAGTGGAACTCGTTGCAAATAACGTGAGTGACATGGGTGGGCTTATATTATCTCAGGATATTAAGTGGAAAGACAAGGGTTTAGGGTCATCGTTTGTTTATCTCCATCCCCTTGACTATGAGACGTAAGCTCATTTATATAATAAACTTATAAATTGATTTAATTTTGCTTACTTCCATATTTCCAATTCTATACTTTAAAGGTCGTATGTTTATTTTCGACAACGACCTTCGAACGCCATTACAACTACATTAATTCGACCATTTACTTTAAACGTATGGATTATTTTATTGACTTTAATGCTGTTAGTATCCATAATAGCCAAAAGAAACACGTTTAGTCTTACGTTGCCAACAATTTCAAAAGTAATACTATTTGCTTTGGAACTACTTATTAGTCGGCATAACATGCGTTTTCGGGTAGCACAAGTACCTGCTTCAATCACAATATCAAGATTGATTGTCTCATTTTTCGGGATTGTTATGGCTTCTTTATACACTGCTAAAATTGCGTCAATTTTCGTAATGAGAGATATTCTAGTAAAAACACCTTCAGACCTGATGAAATACGGCTACGATTTAAATACGTATAGTTGGATACACGTTAACAGAATATTTGAGGTAAAGTGGTTATTTCATTGTTTAAATTAAGCAAGATGACAATCTTTTAGTTTATAACATTTTTATTTGCTTCCTAAATGATTACACGATTGAAGCTTTTATGTAGCTGCAGTTGTGAATAAAACCGATGCTGAAAAAGATACAACATCACACGCTACCAACATGTTTTTGGTTCGTGTGTTTTTGTAGTCAAAGACATCGTTCTATCACGTTATCAATAAATGTGCTTTTAATTGGCATGTGGTTGACCAGTGTGCTTAATATATGGTTTTATTTGTCTGCTCACATCACTTTTTCATCTTACTCAATTTCTAAATGGCATGTTGATAATTGGATTTTTTGAAACGCGTTTTGGCTATTTTATATCATTTTACATAAATAGTGTTCATTTCAAATAATCTCCAGGTTTCGTGCTTACAATTTTATTCAAGCTGATGGGTAATGAACTGATATGTATACAAAAACTCTAGAAAATTATGAGCTTGAGTGAAGAATTTGGTTGAGGAGTTTCCCCAAATAACCACTTTTTCGAATTACGTCACAACAATTAAAATTTCCTACCGATCAGTCTTTACCGAATCTTCCAAACAAAACTTTTATGAAATTCCTTGATGAAATGTTCGAAGCCAATATCCATGATTTTTTGTGTTTCGATGTTGATAATTGGGAGGTTTTTGGAAAGCGATACGAATAAATTTTAAGTCAAATGGAATATACACGTACAATCTTGTCGTTAATCATGTCTACAGATAATCTTTAGGCTTTAATTATTTTAGAATTTGGCAAACCTTTTTTAAAAGTACCTCGAAAGAGTTTTTTAGAGTGAATTTTACGATTTAACGTTGGTATGATTATAGTTTAATTTTGATTTGAGTACGGGTAGAAGTAGTTGAATTAGTCCTTATGTGGCATGAAATTCAATACAAAACTTTAGATAGCATCTTAAAGTCAAACCAGTATTCCAACAAAATTACGTACTGCATGGGGTTCAATGTATAAAGTGGTGTTTTTACAAAGAAGTTAGCTAAGAACACCGTATTTAAGATTATATCACTTCAAAAATAGCTAAAATCAAAGAGCTTATTATATTTAATCTGTATCATTAGAGCGGATAGTTTTTTAGAAGTTATTAAAAATAGACTGTTTGGTAATGCCTGAGTAATCAAGGTTTTTAATCTGAAGTTTAACTAATCGATTAAATAAAGGGCCATTTTAGTCTCCAAATAGTTTCAATAATTGGTCAAGAATAATGACATAGCTGCCATATTACCATATTTGAAATTCCGTTGAAATTGAATAGTATCATTCTTGGTAATTATTTCTGTCGTTATGTACAAGGTAACAAAAGTTTTGTGCATTTGGAAAGGTTAATCCTAAAACTTAATATGTGACATTGCCTTAAATACATACCAAAATCCTAATACACGCCCAGGTAACATCTGGTAATTATGAACTAAATGAGCAAGCTAATTAAGTAGATATTAGCCAAGTTTTAGCCGAAACAGTCAAAAGTTCATGTCACAACCATAAGTTATTCATATACCCTTGAATGCTTTGACCAGAACCTTTCTCTAGAACAACATCATGTCATCTGCGCTGAAATTTGGATCTACCCTTCTATTCCAAAAACTAACCAACCATTACTTTTACCCTCATATCTTGTCCTTAAACCTTCAAACAAATCGCTGGGTAGTTGAAACCAATAAACGAACTCTGATTCCATTTTACTTCGTGACCATATTCTTCGTTTTCATTGCTGTCTTAGGTGGTTCCATATTCGAAGTTTGGAAAACCGCAAAAGGTATTGGTTCAATGCCACCGTTTTTGGCCCTCATAACCCTTACTTTAGGTGTTATATCATCATACGGCTGGGGATTTTCAATACCCGCCATGAAATATGCATCCAAATTTGCTTGCTACATGAATGCCGTTTACGATTACGAAACTCGTCTAAGAGGAGGCCCTCCTAAATGGGTGGCCATTTTGAGACCAACATCTACCGTGGCGGTAAACGTGAAAAACCTGCTTGTTGACAGCAACGTGCTGGTCCTTAGTGGAAAACGACGGAAGAAACCGAAACAAGACGACTGCTCATTTGACATGACTAAATATCTAAGATTTCTGTATCGAGAAATAAAAGGGTTATTCATCAAGGGAAATAATAGTGATCACGTTGGTATTTGCATGAATCTTATGGTTCTTTACTTTGTTCCTTTTAGTATGTTTATTGGACCAATTGGCATGATTCTTCAGATGGATCCATTCTATTACATTTACAAGGACCTGGGAATTTACAAAGAAGGTATTTCCCTGGCTATTCTAATTCTATTTGAAATACTAAGATTTCTGATTGTTTTGATTAGTGCGATGGAGTGTGTGCGTACATTGCTTTTATTTCTTAATCCATTTTTACATCATTACATAATCTATCTTAAGTCCATACAAATTATTCAAAGTTTACCATTTAATCGTAGAACTTTAAATCTCTACATAAATCTAAGATTAGTACATCAGTATGGTGAAGATATGGTTCAGTATGCTATCTTGTTAACTTTGAGTACTGGCTTTTATCTAGCAATTATGTTTAACTGCTTTATGGTAATTGGATGGAAATATTGTCCGTTGTCTATTTATATTACAGGAATTCCAATAACACCTGTAATATATTTTCTGATTTTGGGTGCTCAGCATATTTGGTCTCAATGTCATTTGTTGAGTAGTGAAATGATTAAGAATGAATGGTTGAGAAATGGGTGTAAGGATATTAGAATTTGGGAAATTAAAAGGATGGTAAGGTGTCAAAGGCCAATAGTGTTTTGTTCAGGGAGCTTTGCGAGGATGAATAGGGAAACAAAGAGACATACATTGGACTTTCTGGTAACATACACTGTTAATGCGTTATTGCTGTTTAGGGGGCACATTACATAATAAAATATACTCTAGGAATAGAATTCTACACTAATTCAAAAAAAATGTAGAATAAATAAAATAAACATTGAATCATGTTTTATAGTCTTCAAATTTAAATAACTGTAGTGCTTTTGAAAGAACGGATTTTAAACAATAGGCATTCATATTTCTTTATAAAATTCAGGTATGTTAAAAGAAAGAAGTTGAAGCTTTACTAATATTTGTTTTTCAGCTTATCAAAGCATCATGTATATATATCTTTTGTAAGAATTCTTTTGTAAAACTGTGTTACTTGAGTTAGTACTGACGAAGATTTTATCTAAAATATATAACTATTTGACGAGTCGAAGTTCGTTGTTTTCAATTTCACAGAAGCTCTTATATAATAATATTGTAAAGAAAAGTGCATCACTGTTGTATTGTTCAAAATTCTAACATTTTTTATCCAGCCATACAAGACTGCGTATTCCATGTACTAGTAAAGCAAACAACAATACATTTAGAGTGGTCCTTCATAATATTTAAAAATTAAATGATAATCTTACCATACTTTGAAATAAACTCACTTGAAAGTATTTTTTATTCATCCATTGTATTTTTCCACAATGTCTGTGCTACAATTGCCATTATATTTGATCATTTCGGTGTTCAGTTTTCATGATCAAGAAAAATTAATTAAAACACTGAATCCACTTTAAAAGAAGAAACTATTTGAACCTTTTTGTGCGATTAAAAACAACCCGTCATGTTTTCAAACTTGTTTATTGCTGAGCTTTTTATTTTCAGTTGTGTTGGCAAGGGAATTGCAAAACTTGAATTAAATTTAGTACCGCTGACTAAGTCAAATCCAAATCTTATTGCATATGCTAGACATTCTCAAGTTACTGAAGTTGATTTAGATTTATTCATGTTTCGTTGCCAAAGTTGTTTCCTTTATGTATCCCTTTGTAATAATGTGGAAATGTCGTTTTCAGCAATACATGTATGCTTAAACCGCTTATTTCCAGTCGCTATCAAAATATTTAGGAAAGAACCTGTGACTTATGTTCCAATCGATTTATCATTGAAGATCAGAAATAACGGGTCTTTGTTTCTTACTTCGTCTCGCCCTTCAGACTTTTGCTTGTCCAGATTTTTTCGCATTTTGTACGATTCAATATGCTCACCTATAAGTTTAAAAGAGTTTTCAGCTCACTCTAGACCATGGAATTTTGAGCAATACGTCTATTTCCTGCCTTCTCAAGAACAAGTCCAATTAAGTACTTTATGGATACATCCGGAAGACCACCAAAAAACGAAGTGCTTAACCACAACTGGTATGATCGTTTCAAGTGTACAGCATAGTAATGTCCCATGGACAGTTGGTGAGCTCAACAAACAGAAGGATGTCATTGGGGAAAATATTATTCTTTTTATTTTAAATATAGAAATCTATCGAAAACAAAGCCAAAGTTTGCATGTTTATCATCCTCTTTCAACCTTAGCTAAAAATGGATTAGCATAAAAATATACAAGTTTCCACTTTACTTGTCTTTGATTCATATTCATCTTACTTTCGAGAAAGAGCTCGAAAAAGTAAAAAAAAAATTCATTTCTTTGGATTTCAGAACAGCCAAAGATTGAATTGAAAATTTGTAGCGATAAACTCCTAATTTCCAAAACAAATCAGCTTTACTCAGCTGATGATACATTAATGTGTCTCAAAACTAAAGTCACATGGGAATATTTGGCCGGCAAAATTTTTAAGGTGTCTTTTAATCCAGCTTATGATTTGCCGCGTATTAAATTAAGCAATTTCTTTGGTTATGATTTAGACAGCATGTTATTCGTCACTTCGAACCCACAAACAGAGACAAAATTTATATTTTGTGGAGCTCTGGTGTTGAATACGAGCATTTTTGATGGGAGTTTTCTTGCAAGTTTTCAATTCGAAGTGTGGACTGCATTGGTAATCATCTTTTTTGCTATAATACCCATTTCGTGGTCTTTGTTTTCCAAATTTAAAGATCATAGTGTAACTCAATCAACTATTAATTTTTTTTAAATGCATGTATATTCTAGGAAAAATATTCATAGATCAGTCTGCTTTACCGAAATCAAAACAAATGACTAATCTCGCAGTACACATGTTGCTAGGATTTACAATAATTTGTGCACTTGTTTTGAGTAATACCTACAAAAACGATCATATGTACGAAATGATGCTACCAAAACCGTTTCTACCCATTCAAACCTTTCAGGACCTTCTTCAGTCTAAATACATTCTCTTCTGGCAACCAACCATTGTTAAAGTCGACAAAAATCGTATATACACCATATTTGATGATGCTATGAATACCAAGATGAAATCGTCTGACAACATTCTGTTGTTGAATTGGTAGTTGATGATACATCGTTAGTACGTTTCGTACCTGTAGATAGGCACTTAATAAGAGAATTCCATTCTCGTATTTCTGAAACCGTATACAACAGGTCATTTTTATGGACCAGAAATCTACACAAGATTTGGAATATCACTGCGGTAATTGTTAGGCAAAACCCAACCTTAACTTATCAAGAAATAAATTTCATTTTGAGTAAAAATCGTACAATAGACATTGCTGCGTTAACCGAATTAGAGCATTGTAATAACACAGCGTTCATTGTAAAGCACACTAAAATTCACGAATGGCAAACGATTTTGAATCAGAATGGTATAAAGAAAATTTCAAGAGAAAGAGAAATACTATATAACAAAAGTATCGGATACAGGATTCTAAGTTGGTTGCCCGGATTTATTTACCGACGTATTGGGGGCATGATATCATCTGGTATTATGGATTGGTGGGATAAGATCATTTTTAGTCATCTTACAAAAATTCGAACAAATGTCATACAAATGAAGACAAAAGACAAAGAATTAAACAATTTTTTTAATTCGCAAGTAAACAATCTGAAAAACGAAATTCGAGAGCATTTTTTCTTGTATTCTATTTTGTATTGGAAGTAGGGCTATGGACTGTTATATGTTTTATAGTTAAGGTTGCAATGTACTATAGACAAGCAGTTTTTGACAAAATAGGAAAACTGGCAAAATTTAATTAATTTCTGTGAGTGTTGATCGAATCACTATTAATAAGAGATTTCTGGACTGTATAGATAGAAAAAACTTCTGCAAGCATGCTCTAGGTATAGTATGAATGATCCATGATCCTGAATGTTAGTTTAAATAATTAAAATCTAAGGCAACTCTTAAATATACATTTTTTTAAATTTGTGCTCTTGCTTATTGGTTTATATGCATGTTTTTTCTGGATATCCAGAGTCAAAAATTAGGCTTGTGCTTACACATTTGGTTTTATTTCAAGGGTCTGTATTTTCATTAATCCTTGTATGTTCAATGTTTTAAATAAATCAGTGTTACCGAAAACAATTAAATAAATTGTGACTTTAACTGTTACCAATAGAACTTTGAAATATACTTTACCAAAAGTTATACGGCCCGTAATAAGAAGCTTGGACGGAGTATTCAATTTCAAGTTGGCAATCTTTAAAACCCAATGAGCGTCGTGATAGTCTACATATGTAATTTTGATCGAATTTCATTTCGTACCCCCAAGAAAGACATGAAAGTAAAGAGTGGGTTTTAGTCAAAATAAAAAACAAGGCCAAAAATTGCAAAACAGCCAATAAACATTTACATAAAACATATTTTATGCTATGTTGAATTATTGTTTCTATAATATTGTTTATAGAATGAGGTATATACGTATACAAAAGACAGCAGTCTGTCGCAAGATCTGTTTTATATGCGATTATAGCCTTGATTATACTCGAGGTGGACTAAAGTTTAAGCACGAGGTAAAGTTTACATAAATAGATACAATGGAACAATATACCATTTTAGTTTAGTAAGGGTGGCGTTTTACCGACTGTTCAACTTGAAACTTGTTTTGGGTCAAACAGTTAACCACTAATCACCGTAATATATTACATAGTAATTCCCAGCATTAAAGGACAAAAAATGAATAGATGCTAAGTATACACGTTATAAAAACCAATCCTCCCTATAATTAAAGCTCTAGGAGTTTGATAACGGTTTAAATGATAGGCCAGATATTCTAAAAGAATTACATCATTTGGTTTCGTTCACAGTCAACATGATGGACACAAATTTAATACCTTAACTATGCTTGAAATTACTTTGCCGATTATGTTATATCTGGTTGGGTGGGTAAGCGTTCAGTACATAAAGTCATACATGTTAGCTAAAACATAATGTCACTTGACTTAAATATATGTCAAAACAAAATACACAGACCATGTAAATAAATATATACCACAAATACAAAAATTAAAATAGGCTAAACCAAACTACTTTGTTCTAGTTCAACAAACTAAGTCGAAAGTTCATACCACAACCATCAGTCATTCTGATACTCTTGAAAACTTCACATGTTTTTTCTCTAAACTCTCAAAATGTCGACATCATTAAGATTCGGATGTACCCTTCTATTCCAAAAAATAAACAGATTTTACTTGTATCCCCATATTTTATCTTTGAACCTTAAAACAAAACGCTGGGAAGCTGAAACTAATAAACAAACCCTTATTCCGTTCTACTTAATCACTATAGCTTTTATATTATTTGCATCTTTTGGTGGTTTAATATACGCAGCTTGGCAAACGTCACAAGGCAAGGGATCCATGCCACCATATTTGGCAATGATACATTTAACAGCAGCTGTACTCTCTTCATTAGCCTGGGGATTCTCAATACCAGCCATAAAATATGCTCCTGAAATGGCCTCTTACATGAATGCCGTTTACGATTACGAAACTCGTTTAAGAGGAGATCCGTCCGAATGGATGGCTGTTTTGATACCAACATCCATCTTAAAAGTAAATCCTAAAAACATACTACTGGACAAAAGTGCACTTAATCTTAGAAAAAAGCTAAAGAAAAAGCCAAAACAAGACGACGGCTCATTAAAAGCCTTAAAATATTTAAAATTTCTCTTCGAAGAAATTAAAGGTTTATTGTTCAAAGGAAATAATAACGATATAGTTGGTATATGCATGAATCTTATGGTTCTTTACTTCATACCTTTAAGTTTATTTATTGGACCAGTAGGCGTTTTTCTTAAAATGGATCCATTCTATTACATTTTCAAGGACCTGGGTTTCTACGCAGGCAATACTTCAATTGTTATTCGAGTTACTCTCGACTTAATTAGATTTCTTGTTGTTGTATTAAGTCTTATTGAAGGTGTGAGAACGTTCTTGCTATTTATAAATCCTTGTCTTCTTCATCATTTTATTTTCTTTAAATGTATAAAAATTATAAAAAGTTTACCATTTAATCGGAAAACTTTAAACCTTTATATTAATCTTAGATTAGTACATCAATTTGGTGATTCTATGATGCAGTATGCTATTTTGCTATCAATGAGCACAGGTTTTTATCTGGCAATTATGTTTAATTGCTTTACTGTCATTGGATGGAAATATTGCCCGTTGTATATATATGTTAGTGCAGTACCAATAACGCCGGTAATTTACTTTCTGATTTTGGGTGCTCAACATATTTGGGCTCAATGTCATTTATTAAGTAGTGAAATGATTAAGTATGAGTGGATAAGAAATGGTAGTAAAAATATAAGGAAATGGGAAATAAAAAGGATTGTAAGGTGTCAAAGGCCGATAGTATTTTGCTCAGGAAGTTTTGCCAGGATGAACAAGGAAACGAAGAGACATACTTTAGATTTTTTGATTACTTATTCAGTTAATGTTTTGTTGTTAATAAGTGGGGATAAGTGATAAAATAAAATAATCTTTATATTTTCTACAAATTTAGAACAGTTTTGAGTATTTCTTTTAAGGTCAACTTATCATTAGTTCAACATTCATTTTGTGTGGTAATCATTCCTGTATTTATTTGTAAGATACTCCCCTTTTAACACAGATACAAACACTATTTAATGTAATTTGCATGTCCTCTCTTGACGATCCTATCAAGATATTTTATTAAACATTTTATTGACGTGTCCTCTCTTCAAGTGTAAACATATTATATTTATTATTTTTTAAATGATGATAATGATAGATTTTTATTCAGAGAGAAAAATACATTAAATAAAATTACAACTGGCAAATTGAGAACATGATTTTACGACAGCCGTGTAAGATGCCACAACCTCGACAGCAATCGATGCTAACTTTGATTTGCTTTGAATAAATTTTATATTTTATGTTTCGCAAATATGAGCAATGACTTCTCAATGACTAAAAGCACATGTATATCGGTGTTAATAATATACACAGTTTTGAGTTGAATAAAACTGTCTTTTCCTATTGTACTCAATTTTGCCATTATTACTTACTGCTAACTTTGAAATTATAAGTACTGCAGAAAGAGCCAAAACCTTTTACATAATCAATCATAAAAATGCTAATACATCAAAAAAGCGGAACAGGAGCATTGTCATTGCTAGAACATTTAACACAATGTTACAAAAATGTTTGTATTTTTCGTTTATAAAGTCCACTGTTTATACTTTTGTTATGTGACACTATGGCTTGTGTATTCAGAAGGATTTTAAAAAAACCACTTGAATTGGATTCAACACTTAAGAATCATTATTTGAGACTTTACTTTCTGCACTTTTTTGAAAGGGAAAGATTTTACCTTTTTCCATTATTTTCCTATTTTTCAAGTTCTAGGTAAACCGTACAAAAGCTTTATTGCAAAGTATATCATATTATGTGTCTTTGTGACGTGAGATACTTGTTATTTTCTATTGTGTTTGGAGCTCCTATCTCAAGTAAGTATTTGTTGTTAAACACTAAAATCCTATTTCAGTTCTTTATTTTGAAACTAAATGAACGAATATATAATCAACTGTGAGAAAAGTGTCTTTATTGTATGCGAGTAGTTGTTTTAACTCCTAATATTCTACAGTTACTGAAGCGGTGCGGTGAAGCCTTTTAGATCTTCCTCTGAAAACGTATTGTGTATTGAACTAAATCGAAACTTTGTAGTGTAATATCGTTAGACAGTTAAGAATATTGGTGAAGTAAACGGTTTAAGATACTTTTACTACTATTTTAATTCAATTTTTAAACTGACGGGTGTCATGTTATAACACCCATACGTGAGTAAGCATTCGGCATTAAGTACCTTAAAAATCTTTACATGCACCACTCTTGCTGTTAATAAATTTTAATTTTTACCCACGGGCTTATATTTTTAATAGTTTTGGCAATTGAAAATCTTGGCATTATACTCAATCTGATAATGGCTTGTCAGTGATCTAATCAGCTTGTAAACTAGCCTTTAATCTCAAGCCATCTCTAATTAATTTTTCACGTTGATCTTGAACTAAATACACCAGACCTGCACTGTCAAAAGATCAACAGGCAGCATCATCGTCTTTTACAGCGAAAGTCTTTTAAGTAATTTTTGGAAACGGCCGCACCCTGTTAACAACAACTTTTTAGCAATGTTCAAAATCATTTGTTTGATTTTGAGACTACTTCTTAGTTGTGCTGAGGCAGATGAACCACGAAAAATTGAGTGGAAACTATTTCCATTGGAAAGCTCCGATCCTAATTATTTAGTGTACAATAAACGTCCTACAGTTAAAAGTTTGAATTTAAATTTATTTCTGTTTCAGTGTCAAAGTTGTTTAAGATTTGTATCTCTTTATAATGATGTGGACATTTCGTATTCCGATATACCAATATTCATAAGCAGGATATTTCCTGTAGGAGTAATGGAATATGAAAGAATACGGGTGACACATGTTCCTTTCAATTTGGCTCGAAGGGTTAGAAACAACGGCTCTTTACTTGTTTCGTCATTATACCATTCTAAGTTTTGCCTGTCTAGTTTTTTGGACTTTGCTAAAAATGCCATTTGCACCAACTTAAAACTTACTGAGTTCGCCGCCCACACTAAACCTTGGAACTTTCAACAGTTTGTTTATTTGTTGCCTCCTAATGAATTCGCCAATAAGAACTCATTATGGGCGCACAACAAAAAATTTGAAAACAACCAAATTCTTCCAAACATAATTGGCATTGTCATTTCAAGTTTTAAACCACCCCATGTGTTTTGGCCATTTGGAAGGGCCCTTCTAGACAAATATGAAATCGATCTGATTAGGAATGAAAATATCATTATATTCGTGCTGCAGTTAGAAAACCTGGAGACAGAAAACCAAACGCTACATTTTTTCGCCCCGTCAATACAGGGATTTCAAAGGGTTCATCAATGGACCACCATACGATTACCTGGGAAGTATAATTCATGGTCACTTAAAAGATTTCAGCGATTTTTCGACGATCGAGTTGCCTCTATGACAAACAGATCCTTTGTTGGCACTCATGAATTCCATTATTTGAGTGACAAAGATTGTAGCGACGAATTAATTGTTTCCAAAATATCAAATCGCTATTCCATTGATGAGCTACTAATGTGTCTTAAAACCAAAGTACTGTTGCAATTCATTGTTGGTTATAAATATAAATATAACGAGGTAAACCATTATGTTTGGCCATGTGTAGAAATAACAAATTTTGCTGGATATGATATTGACAGCATGTGGTTTGTTGTTGGGCATCCACCTACTCAAACAAGATATATAGCCTGTGGTAACGGAATAGCGGAAACAAATACTAATTACAGCATATTTTTTTCGATCTTTCAACACGAAATATGGGTAGCAATATTAGGAATCTTTTTCATTGTAGTTCCAATTCAGTGGACTTTATCTGTAAGTAATTTTCGTTTTGAAAGAATAATAGTGATGAACATTCAGGCTGTCGTGGCAACAGGGAAAATTTTCGTTGAACAATCTTCTGCAGTTTCACCAAACCATTTGATTGGCAATTCAGGCAAAATTTTGGCAGGACTAGTTCTTGTTTGTAGTTTGATTTTGAGCAACACTTACAAAAATGACAATATGTACGAGATGACCCTACCGAAACCATTCCGACCATTTACAACTTTTAGGCAGCTGCAAGAGTCGAAATTCATTGTATATTCATTGCCAACTCTGTTCAATATTGTTCGGACTGACTATCTTCATGAAAACATCATGAAATATGGCAAGCATATTACGTATTTATTAGCAGGAAACACATCAGTCATTTATTTCTACTCTAAGCTAATAATGGAAAAATTGGAATTCACTGAAGTTAGTCCTAAACTTTTTCAATTTGTTTACAATAATTCAGAAATATGGCTACGGTCTGTTTCCAAAATAGAACAGAAGCTTAAAAATATACAGTTGCCGCAAGATATAATATCATTCTGGGAAGAAACTGAATTTACACTAAATAGAAACTTTTCTACGGAGTTGGACGTATTAATGGAACTAGAACATTGCAATAATACAGCATTTCTAGCAACTGAAAATAAAATTAGGGACTGGGAATATATTTTGCGGCATAAGGGACTTCAAAAACTTTCAATAGGACAGGAAATATTGATAAGAAAGAGTATTGCGTATATATTCATGGGATGGATGCCGGGGTATATATATCAGCGGGTGGGGGGCATTCAATCTTCTGGAATTATTGAATGGTGGGATTCTATAATTTCAGGTCATCTTGCTAAACTAAGAGCCAGTGTGAAGCGATTAAACAAGTCAGAAAAGGTTTTTTACAACTACTACAACAAACCCATAAAAAGTGTTAACGAAAATAATTCCAAAGCAGTTTTTCTGATTTTCTATCTGATACTAGAAATTGGATTTGTCGCTTTGATATGTTTAGCTTTTGAATTTACATATTATTTTAGATGGATAATTTTTCAAAAGCTACAAAAACTTAAATTCAGGGTTTTTACTATCATAAGCGAATTTAAGGATAGGATTATCATGGTTCTTGAGAGTTTACAAAGAAGTAATTTCAAAACTTCTTAACAATAATTATTTGAAGTTTATTTTTTTGTAAAGTGTTTTGTAAACTTATAATTCTTTAAAGCGTTACGGAGCTTTTAAATTTTATAGTAGAGATGATTTTTAAAATTGTTCAAGCATTAAATTACACTTTTGTCTATACAAGTGTAGTTGACAATATTTTTTGAAAAGCGCGTTTGTTCGGTATAAGACTTTAAAATGTGCTAAGTTATTTTTAATCATTCTCCTAGACTTTGTTTAGAGCATTTCTTCAAAACATCTTCAATATGGTTTTTTTAGAGTTAACGAGTTCCAATTAAAGAATACAGTACAGCCGCCATTTTTTAAAGGAATTCTTACAAGCTATGCGGCTTTTAAAAGCATTTTCGTTTTGTTGAATCCACTACAATGTAGAACAAGGTTTTATTCAAGAAACTCTGAACAATTTCTTTGTTTATTTAAACTTTAGTCCTATTTTAAGCTCTTCTTAAATTCGTAAGATAAATATAGCACAATGAAATACCATTTCTATTACTTCTTTCAATGTATTTAAGAAATGTGCTTGTATTTAAGAAACGTCCACAGTTTGAAATGATTGTCATAATCCGTTTTGTATTTACAAACATCAAGTAGAGTTAAAAAATTGGAACACATTCTTCTATTTGTAAAGAACTTGATTCACTTATGATGCTTGGTTTCCCGCGCTTTTAAAAAATAAGTGAGGCTTGTAGTATCAAGTACAATGCAAACTTTATATTAATGGCATTGCAATGTATGCCTACCTAGTATCCTATTGAATCTGGAAAATTTTGTTACGATTTGGTTTAAATTGAAACAATTATTTAGTTAAACAACTCTTAGATTACTTCATTTAAATTTTTTCATAATCATGTATCCAAGAAGACACGTCCACCACTGTAGCCATGTCATAGAATTGTTGATATGATATTGATTTAATTTAAATTATTATTTGAATTCTTATGTTAACTAAAGTTTCAAAAATATTCTTCTTTATAATTTAACCCTGATGAAGAGAACAGAAGTTCTCGAAAGCTTGGTTTATCAAATAAATCTATTTTCCACAAACAATCCCGTGTTACTCATCATTAAATATGAACTGTGGATGGAAGGAACTCAAAAATACCATGTTTAGCAGACACGGGTCTGCAGACATCTACCTTCTCAATAAAATTCAGAAGATTGAGCTACAGCTAACTCAAAAACAATGTCACATCAATTTTCTGAAAGAATGCCGGAAGTTACACATCATTCCGCATGGCTTACGAATTTCGCATCCGTACAAAGAAGACGCAAAGGTTAAAAACATTCTTCGTGCTACTGAGTACAAAATAATGAAAGAAGTAATCCGATTACTGTATATTCAAGTCAACTCACTCAAGAGAAGTACAGAAGATTTATACAAAATCATTCAACAACAGTACCATGATCTGCTGGAAACAATGACTACTTTGATTGATGATGAAAGAAAACTGGTGACACAATCTATGAAAACAAAACATGAGAAAAAATTAGAAGATCTTATACTAGCCGATGAGGATTTTATAACTCCTACTCCTACACATCATCCAATTAAAGTTGTTCCAGGAACCATTAAAAATTTAGCTGAGGACATTTACCATCCAACTGACAACGAAAAATTAGTACTCTCCCTTGGACTGAATTTTGCTATTCCCAAACAATTGGATTTGGATGGAACTATAGGCTTTATTACATCAATTGAAGAAGCTATCAAAAAAACAAAAATGAATCCTGCACATGCCGATTCCTTTCGTAACGGAGCAAGTCGCATCCTAAATATTCATCGAACTCCTGAATATATCATTAATCGTATGAAATGGATAAGAAGTGCCATCATCAAGATCCAGTCAAATAAGGAAATTGTGATACTAAGTGCAGACAAGGGAAACGCTACTGTAATTATGAAACGCGCAGATTATGATAACAAGATTCAGACAATACTTCATACATCCGACTATTCAAAAGTTAATCAAGATCAAGTACCGGAAGTAAAGAAAAAACTAGGTGCCATTATACAAAGATCAATGGAACGTAAACTAACTGAGGAAAACGAAGATACTGATTCAGAAGAAAATGTTAAGCGAATACGTGAAACCATCAAATCACTCATTCCATATGATCCACACACACCAACATTCCATGGATTACCGAAAATCCACAAACCTGAGATTCCGTTACGTCCCATTGTTGACTATAGAGGATCAGTATCTTATAAAATAGCCAGACAAGTCAATCAAATTTTGAAACGAATTTCTAACAAATGGAAGTACAGCGTCAACAATACTACTAAATTCATTGATATCATTGACAAACAAAACATTCCACGAGGATATGAAATGGCTTCATTCGATGTCGTATCTCTATTCACAAGAGTACCTGTAGACCATACAATTAGTTACATTCAAAAACGGTTGGAAGAAGATCCATCATGGATACATAACTCAAAATACAACTTGGATGAGTTACTAGAATTAATTAAAATATGTACAGAGACAACAACTTTCAAATTCCGTGGCCAAAAATATCAACAGGAAAATGGACTACCCATGGGTTCACCTCTCAGTCCAGTTCTTGCTGAATTCTGTATGCAGTC
>JAQFXM010001928.1:0-28082 GCA_034693345.1 Entomobrya multifasciata
TAAATGGTCTATATATCGGGGATCATGAAAACGATGAAGCAGCTTTTGGCGCAGGAATTATTTGGCACAACTGGATGGGTCTTAATTACTCATTGAAAAGCGCAGAAATGAAAATAAGAAATAGATTCATTTAAATCGTTTAACATATGACGTTTTTATTTTAGCGCAAAGTAATGTCCTTAACTATTGAAGTTGTATTAACTGTTTCCGCTTTTTAAAAATATATTAAATCTGGATCTGAAAGTACAATAATCTTGTGTCTTTTTACTTAAAATTATGATATCTATCAGAAAAATATTTCTTCGTTTTACACTAAAAATTGTTTTGACAGGTACTGAGAAAAGAGAATAAGATTCTACAATTTCTGTTACATTATTGATATGTATTTACAAGAAAGGGGTTGAACTTGAAGTTTTAAAAATTATGCTATTAAATTGTGATGGAATAGTTAAAGCCCGCTATCACTGTCAGATTCTTCTTCTTCGGCACATGGGGATGCGGGACGGGTAACCATCAGAGTTGAAGCTCGTTCTAAAAGTTCATTGGCTTGAATTAACGCCTTTGGATTTTTCGAGAGTTCTGAAAGGAATTATTACGAAGTTAGATTATAATTTGAAAAGCTGTGTGACGATTAATCACCGTAATCAGGGAACGAAGAGAATTTATGAGAAAATGGAAATGTTTGACTAAGCTCACTAACCTTTTCGAAACCGCCTATACTGTTTTACCCAGTCCTTCAACTGCGTCTCGGCACTATTTTTGTGACTGCTTTCTCTTTGGGGTAGTTTTTCGTTAAGCATTGACTGAAGGGAAGATAACTGCGCTTGAGTATCCAAATGAATCTTGGAAAGCTGCGTTGTCAGCGTTCTCAACTGCTCCTGACAATTTTTGGCACACTGAACTGCTGGACTATCGACAACGCTTGTGGTGGGCTGTAATATAGGTGTACAGTAGCAACCTTCTGAAATTCCTATAGGTCCCTATTTAAAAAAGAATCAATACAAATTATATATCTAGTCTCACATTGCCCCATTTAAAGATACTTTTAAATCAAAACTAATAATTTTCACTTACTTTATGAATGTTTCCTGCTAAATCTAAATAATAAAGCTCTCCAGTACTCAAAGGCTCTTCCGGTAGAGAATCTATATTCGGTGGTGGAAACGCCTGAGGATTCGGATGATAATGACATCCATAAGGTGACCAATTCGGAAGAACGTCATTATTACTTGACCTACTCTGACTTGGAGAGTCCTTCGAACTTGACCTTCCTTTTGAACTACCTCCCCCACTTTTATCACGCTTTGTATGATGACTCCTCGTCCCACTGCTTCCCCCACCACTTCTCCTTTCCACTGACAAATCTCTCCTCTTTCCTCCCACAGCCTTTCCCCCTTCCGACTTGCTTTTACTTCCGGAACTTGAAGCACTCTTGCTATTATTATATTTTGACGCTCTCAACTCATCTCTCTGAATAGGAGTTATCACCTCCGGAGGATTTTGGAGCATTTGGCAAATCTCTTCATAACTTTTTCTAATCCCAATGTCGAGGGCGGTCTCCCTTTGATGATTCTTCAGATTGAGGCGGCAGCCAACAGACAAAAGAATCTTTGTCAGCTTTTTACGACCCATGGCGCTGGCTATGTGAAGCGGGGTGTCTCCATTCTGAAAATTTTAAAAGCATAAACAAATCCTGAGTAAGTTACAATGATAAAAAACAGGCAATGCCATAATAATAACGAGTAATTACTGTGCTCATTAGATTTACATTCAAAAAGCTTTTATAATGACTCACGACACTAAAATCTTCATTTAGTCAAACTGTGACATCAAATAAATGATTCTTTGACTATAGGTAATTTCACATACGCTTAGGTCGAGTATACACAAGAAACGCTACTAGTGTTTACGGGACTATTCCTAAGGATATAGATTTAAAAGAATTGTTCTATTTGTGATATTTTTAAGTAGTTGTGATTTATTATAAACCAATATGTTGTAAAAATGCCCACTAAAGTTGAAAATAAAGTTTATTATCAAATTTTTTTCACAAGAAATTCCTTTTAGCAGTACTACTACACATATATTATGTGCTATATGAATGAAATATCCAAACATTTGAAATGCTTATTATGAAAACGGCCCGGATACCAAGCTGAAGCATTTTAACAAATTATCTTCTTGGCGAATAACTGTTTGTCTGTCGTTATCTTTACTAAAATTCACAATAATTAACTTTTGTAAGCTTTACTTTCATGCAGTCGTTTTGAAGATATAATATTTTTACTTGACAACCAAAATGCAGGCCGTTTTCGTAATAAAGGTTTCATTTGATAAAAATGGTAAAAAATACATTAAATTCCTTATTTGTCACACATTCATATATAAAATCTCTGTTGTTTTCTTTCATTATCCCTGCATTTACTAATGACTAAGCAATGTATATATATTTTCAAATTGGTTGCCCTCATGCTGCGCAGAAAAACAAAACGTTGGATATACTGCTGATTTCAGCAGTGTTTAGTAAAAAAGCATGACATATTTTGTTAATTCTTCAGTAAAAGATTATTTTCACTTTCCTCTAAAGAATGTCTTTGTTTTCCTCATTCATTTATATACAAAGATAGGAAGAAACTGACTTGCCTTTACTGAGAGCTGAGATGAGAGACAGCGACAAGAGATGAAAGATAGTCACGTTGACAGTTTACAAGTGCCATTTCGTAGTTTGGAATAGATAAATGGATATTATGACGATGATGACTCTTTATTAAACGAGTTGGAATAATAATAGCTATTAAAATATACATAATATTCAGAATATCTCTATAAATTTATTTTCTTTGCTGTCTTGCCGCACTCACTTCGAGAGAGATAATCTTGTATAAAAAAACAAGATACGCATGTTTTTTCTTCTTCTTCGTGAATGATTCGATTGACGATATGTAATACAATCTTGTACACTGTACGCGTCAAGTCACGCCATTTTCCAAAATAGTGAGCAATAATTTCACAATATCATCAACCAACCAACCAAGCGTACTTTTACTCACAATTGAACATTATGCAGTTTTTGCCATAAAGCCAAATCCTCCCATCACGACTGTGACACGACACGGTCATCTTTTTTCATCCAAGTAAAAAATAAGTACAAGACAAGGGACATCATTCATATGAAGTCTGCTTGATTGTATTTTTAAAGCCTTTAGAACGAACGCCAGGATGAAGATGCAAAATGCAAACGCACAAGTCAGGCAAGTCACTTAACGATAAAGTTAACTCAATAAATTACACTCACTTTTGTTCTGAGATTTTTTCAACAAACAAAATGGTCATATCTGCTTTGAATGTTTGACTGAAACGAATTTAGAGACAATGCACTTTGTACTCTTTTAAAAAGAAACAGCTCTTGTTGTAGTTCTACAATAATTTCGTTTTCATTAGCATAATATTTTAGGATGCACATAAAATTAAGATGAAAGAAAAGAACAGTGTACAGCCCACATAAACTGTATGAATGAACAATTCCCCCGACACACACACAAGTTTGGTTATGAATTTTCATGTGAATTGAAATTCAACCAATTTTAAATTTATTGCTTTGAACACACTCAAGTCAATAAAGAAGAGGCCACCATCATTGATGCTCCCCAATTTATTGAAGGAAGTACATGGCATGACATAGAACATGGTTAATTTATAGTAATGGACATTACACATCCAAAAAACACCAGCATAATAGCTATGATCATATCATGACTTTTTTTTACCACTTATAGCCATTATGCCACACCACCACAATTGCAATCATCGCTATCACATTATTCAATGGAGAGTGTAGTCTTCAAGTCTTCCCTTCTTCTTTTTATTTCTCTCCTCATCTTTTTTGACTATCTTGACTAAAAATTGACAGCTATCATTTTTTATTGAGTCGACAACGATAAGGGATGTTATAGCAAAAAAATCAATCGCATTAGCTATAAATCTATCTTGGAAAAAAATTGGTAGGTTGGTGAGCACTTGAGCAACATAGGTCATCTGTATAATAAATAGCTGTCTGACATTACAAAGGAGCATGACGCGTGACGTGACCGAGAAAAAGAGAAAAGTAGACAGGCTTAAGATTGCTGACTGACCATTGCATTGACGAGTAGAGTATTCAGTGTTTTGACTGATTTCTCTCGATTGATTTGTGTGAGGAAATCTGCAGCAAAATTATTATGACAATAGGTTGTAGGAGAGAAACGAATAAAAAAATGATGCAGCATGAAACTAGAATGAGTTCAAATAAATTTTTGCAGTACAAAGAAAATAATGAGTATGTCTATCTGTCTTTTTAATGTGTGTATTTTGCACACATCAAACACCACCACCATCGTCATAATCATCATTGCAAAGTAAAGTATCCATTTTATCATTCATTTCAAATGTGAAGTTTGAATGCAGGATTGAAATATAGAGAGAACGAGGAGGACAGCTATTGAAATATAACTTAATGGGCTTAATAGATTGATCCGTTTTTACTATGAATTTGATTATGATGACGATGACGATCGTGCTGCTCCTAATCATTACGTTTTGATTTTTCTTCACTCCTCATGTCTGCTTCCCTTTTTTCTCAATTCTTTGCCAAATTAGCAAACAATGACCATTGACTTCACTTGGCCATCAACTAACCATGGCTTTGCAGAATTTAATGAAAGCTATGATCCTATACTGACAGGGCAAGATTGGTGGAGTAGACTATTAGATTTTTTTTCGATTAGGACCAAAACAGAAGCCTCTCGTCATTCTTCCCCACCAAAATAAATGAGCTAACCAAGAATCAAAGTTGAAAGTAACTTTGCAAATAAAAGTCTGCTCTTTAATATTCCTTCTACCTTTTTTCTTTGTGGGTTTAAATAATGAGCTTAAACATTTTCAAAAGGAATATTAAGCCTAGATACCATTTCATTTCCAATTTCAAAGATATTGATGAAAGATTTTCCTAAAAACATAGATCAGCATAATGATTTGACGACGAAATTTTGCAAACAAAATAAGAATTGCTCGAATACAGAAAATGGTATAATGCAACGACAAAAACAATTTATTGAGATTGAGTACGAAAACACTGTATTAATAGATAGGAACATTCTTGAGTGTTAAGGTTATAATTGAAGCGAAGAACAGTGAAATGAAAGCAAGCATAGGTATTATTTATGAAATCTTCTAAATGATATCTTAACGCACCCGCATCCCATTCCGAAGAAATAGTACTTTTCATTGCCTTTCTACTAACAACTGAACTAAAACTGATTTCAACTTACTCATTTGTTTGTTTATCACTTTAATTTTTGCTCTTCCACTTATCACTTTTCCCGACAAGCAAAAACCTCATGTATGCTTAAAATTATTGCAATTTTTCATTTCACTGTGCGATTTTCTGTTTCACAATACAAATCAACCGACTCAACTGCACCCTAATTATATTTACTTGCATACATTCTATCATATATGAATATAATACGCCAGTTTAGCAAAAAGATTGGCATATTATATTCGTCTAATAATAAGACCAACTTCATCCGACAGCAAAATCAGCATGCAAACCTGAATAAATGTATTCACTTTTTGAATGATGCCCAGTTTCTTCTTGGAAATCATAACATAACATTCATGATTTCACCTTATTATTACAAGACAAGTAAAAGAATTCTTCGAGCAAGTCATGTTGCATTGCTTTGCTAACAAAATAAATGCCTCCCTTTCATTATTTTTAAGTTCTCGTGATTCTCTACTTTTATCGGTTGATTAGCTAACTAAATAAGAGAATATGTATATTATTCTTCTATCCATTAAGGTGTTCTTGTCAGAATAAACAAAAGCTAATTGAACTTTTCTTTTCTTCTCTGTCCATCTTGTGATAAATAAACCGTCCGTTCTTTTCATATTCATTTCTTCTTCACTCGGCATCTTTCTTTCAAACTTTTTTTCATTACTCTCATCCCAGAACCATCATCAAATGAAACAATAATCGTAACAATAATCATCATTGATATGATAGGAGGATAATGATGATGTTATGATGCTGCTGATGATACAATATCATTTTTCTCCTCCTCTTTTTTATTTACTCTTGCTTTCTGTTTGATGGACTAAAATGATATAGATATCTAGTAATGTACCCCGTTTCTTTCGCTTCACGTCTCATCATCCTCATCATCGTCATCATATCATCCTTGTGCCGTCCTCCACCAGAGAAAAATATCGTAATAAAAAAACTCGAGAAATGTAAGAATGTAAAAAAGTAAAAAGAAATTGACCTGTCCACTTAAACTTAAATTATCTCGCCTGGCCACATTCTAACATCTACTTTATGTTCGGCGGTTGACATTTATTGTCCTCAAGCAAGGCAAAAACACAGCAGCCAACAAAGCAATGAGGCGTGCTCTATTCTTTACGGCAAAAGTCAAAATCACCTCGCCTCTCTTTTTTTCCATCTTGTATGTATATTTTTCGTAATCTACACAAGGATAAGAGAATGTGTTAATGAAGTGGTTCATCCAATCCATGAAACTAAAACTTAAGCTGGAAGATGCGATGCGACATGTGAAAAAATGTAAAATGACTAGCGTAAAAAATCTTTTTGAAAAAATATTCATCTTTTGCATATTTTCCTTCTAAATTACATACAACCTAGTGAGAAAAAGGTGTAAATATTTCTATTAAATTTTTTTTGCTTTGCATGAAATGAAAACAAGGGGCAATGTGAAGAGAAAAAGGTGGTTTTGTAAGATGGTGTGTGATGTTGTGTAATAATCTCGTTCTCACTTTTATGGAATACAATAAAAGATGATGATGATGAAAATGATGGGACAAGATCAAGTAAAAAAATAAGAAAAGCCCTCCTGCCAAAAAAATCTATATCACCACCAGTCAAGAAAACAAACTTTACCAAATACCTACACATTATCTACCATTGTCCCTATCATTTTCATCATCATCATCACATTGCAAACAGGAATGGAATATGTAATAAAAAGAAGAAAAAAAGGATTTAGAGTCGAAAACTGGATTAACATGGGATTTTCACATGTCAAGTCAAAAAGTAAGATCGGTTTTGGGTTTGGTGTTCCAACTGTGCACTGTATGTGTACAATAAGCAATAATCATCGTCCTGTCTTGTCCGTCGTCCGTATCCCAAAACTTTCAACCAAATATTGACCGAACGCTACTCTAACACTAAGAACATTATAAACTTTTTTTATCCGGTTTCATGAGAGAAAAGAGAGACATCTTCAACAAACAACTTAACTTTTTGGACGGAATTAGTTGGGCAGACAAATAGACTGACTTGAACTTGACTACAAAATATGCATACAATGAAGATGTACTCATAAAATACAATCGGTTTGGATAAATTGACGGTTTCTGTATTCTTTAAATGTGACGATGATAAGATGATGATGACATGGCATGTCGTGGTTGTCATATTTTGTATAAGTTACATTTGCATACGAATTTCCTTTTTGGAAACTGCCAAACAATGACAGTCTTATAACAACAATAAAACTATCAAAAAAGAATATTTCAAAATGAATACAATGGACGCTGGCCTACGCGACGCTGCATGAGATCAGTTTTTTTAGTAGTCGCAGATTCATTCAATTGAAGTCACCTTACCTTATTTTGTATATCTGGACCAGCTCTAGCACTTAGCAATATCCTGGCTACCCCAGCGTGTCCATATCTGACCGCTGTATGAAGGGCCGTATCCCCATATGTGTTGACTAAGTTGGGATCTGCGCCTGCCATAAGTAGCTCCCTGGTTGATTGGTTATGACCCGCTTGACAGGCCAAATGGAGGGCTGTGAAACCACCATGATTCTGACGGTCCACTGTTTGCTTGTTGCTCAGCACCTTCACGAGACGGGAGTAACCGCGCCAGGAGGCTTCATGCAGACAGGTATTCCCGTGCTGCAAGAAAAAATATAAAAAACATTAAAAATGTAAATAAATAAATTAAAAGGATAATCGCCATAAAAATTAATATTTTCATAAATCCTTATAAAACAGAAAGTCATCTTGAGAGAAGAAGAACATAAAAGTGTCAAAAGATTCCGTGTGTATTTACTAATTAGTAGTCTTCACACCTTTCCCTCTGCCTGCATTGCATTTATTTTTACTAGATAGTTTATTCATGTAGAATTTTAATGTTGCACACAAACAACTATTTAAAAACCACAGGGAGAAGAATAGAACAGCGGATTACCCATTTCTTTTTTAGATTTTTTAAAAATCTAACTAAGCTCACAGTGTACATGAAAATCTAATTAGCATTCAGGCGATGAATCTGAATAAATACATGTTTTTTTCTGCCACCGCTGCACCTACTACCAAAAATATCTCATTGCATTTTACATTGCATAATTTTATCATTTGCTCGCTCACAATTTTTTTTACAGGTTAACTATATAATCGAATTAATGTACAAAACTACAAAAATTAGCCATCTCACATTTTCACTTCCTCTCTACTTGTCTTGTTAATATGATGCTCATGGAATGTAATAATATGTTTGTACGTAACTTTCTGCTAATAATAATGACAAGGTGTTAAAAAAACGGATTACAATTACAACTTAGCTAACATCATCCAAGTGAAATAAAAACTGTTGCATATGTAACACTGTAATGCAATTAGCACAACAGTCAACATACCAGCATTCATCATTTCACTTTAAATGTAAAGAGCAATCATTTCATATAGGTAATCAGTAATCATCATCAAAAGTAACCAACATATTTTGTCTCATTACTGCCTACTGAAAAAAGACGAGGAGAGTTGAAAAAAACAGTAATCATCTTCTCGCCACCAACACCAACATAACCACCAGGACCGGTAGAATCAAACAACTATGATCATCATTAGCAATAAACCAAACCACAAAAAGTAATACACACAAATTACATAATGACAAGTTTCAAGAAGTAACAACACCAGTAAAAAAATATCTACTATTCCATTCCACCTGTATACATACCTATTATTTAATTGCACAAACTTGTTCGGTTTTGTGCAAACTGCCAAACCGAGAAAAATTGAATGATGATGACTCTAAACATTTCTAACATGGATGTTAGAAAGAAGGTAATAAAATACAAACTGAAAAATGTTCTCTCGCTTGCAATGTTTATTGACAATTTAACCCTTTTTACTTTTCCTCATGGCATAATATAATAAATTACAAAAGAGTGAACACAGCTCTTTTTTGTTTTCGTTCTCATCATTTCCTTTCTTCACTCTTGTCTCCGTAAAAATCTCTCAAATCTTTTGTTCATGTTCATACAACCATGTTCAATGTATTAACAGCATTGAATATAATGGCTAATCATAGTCTTTTGTTTTTCTTTAAAATCAGTCAGTAGTCAGTCACTCAGCATTAGATATCATATCGTGTTAACATTTTTTTCATGTAAGATAATTTTATGATGTTCTCGCTTTTTTTCTTGTAACCAATATTTATCAACAGTTAAGTCACTCGCCTCTCTCTCTCTATCATTTTATCTTTACAGTAAACATATCTTGACTAAACATATGCTTTGTTCAGTACACACACCTTTCAATCACACAATGAATCAAATCACTGATAATGCTCTCACAGGCACAACCAGCTTTATATTTGTGTGCCTGTGTGCGTATGCCGTATGCCCATCCCTATAATTCGGAGTTCACCTGGAGGCAATTAGACTCAACTGACATTGCTGCTGCTTTGCATGCTAACATATTTCAACGGCTGAAGATTTACATGACTAATTTGTACTTTTCTTGTAACGTATCATATCATGATGATGGCATGGTCATCACATCACTGCCACCGTCATCATTATCACGATCGCTATGCCATACAAAATACAAAATCATTTAATGTAAAAAGTATAACAAAAACAACACAAGCCTTCAAGCAGATTTTCTGTGTGATGATTTTTTGTAGTGAAGAAAGCGGATAAAAGTACAAAAGCCAAGGGAGCAATTAATTCTTCGTTATCATTTGTATCAATCACTGAAAACAAAACTGGACTGGAACTAGCCTCTTTGTAGAAGGCACTGTCCTATCAAGAAAAAATGATGATACCATTCGATAATAATAATAGTGAACAGAGGAGGGAATTTACAAAGGCTAATTTTATGGTGTGTGATAGTGATGTAGATTACGGACCAAACCAGTGACCATCGAAAATATAGCTTCTCTGCTTTTTTACGGTATTATTAGCCCTTTACTGCAATTATACAAGAAGCTGCGAATGAGCGAAGAAAAAAATTCAATTTAATATGCGAAAAACGTACTTGAACTTCAATTGTTGAAGGAAAAGTTATTAGTAATACTAGCACCCGCGTCTTCCTGTTAACTTTTGAGTTGACCAATGCAATGTCATGTCCGGGACAAGTTATTGAACTTTTTTAAAAGTAGAGTTCACACATTAAATAAATCACATGCATAAAACATATTGTATACCTATATGTAATTTATAGGGTTTTATGTAAGTTTAGCGCAAAACGTGTTACCTTCTGTCGCTAGCAATTTTCTGTGATGTGAGTGACCATTCATTTTTTTTATAATGTGGTGATAAAGAAGCATATGGACTTTTTCTTGAAAGATTTCATTAAAAAGTTTTGCATAATGTGCGTGTTGGGTTGAGTCGATGTGACTTGGCATAATGTGGCATGATGGAGTAAAAAAAGTAAATATATAATGACCGGACCAGGGATAGTATGCTTGACCACTCTGAAAATTCCTGATTTTCATCAAGTAAATAAATATAAGCATCAAAGAAAAGTAATTTTGACCCAATGGTGATTAATGGTCTGGCATGGCGTTTTTAGTTACGTGATAGCTAATGCAAATCTATGTAAATCGGAAAGAAAAAGGGAAGCTTGTAAGCAGGAGTATCATAATCTTCATTCGATTTAAAAAGGAGATAAAATGCCAAACTGACGTATGTATGAACGCGATACGAATCAGATAAGGTATTTGGGATGGCATGGCATACGGTGATGTGATGAAACCGGAGATAATATGCAATAAGTTCTGTGATTGCGGCTACGCTATAAGACGGGGTAATATATTTCTGCTGAGAGAGAAAAGTCAAGTTAAATTAGAAATTCAGTTCAGTGCAAATTCTTTGTATATTTTATTTTATAACCTTTTTTAAATGCTACTGTATAGTATTTATTATGCATGCAAAAAAAACTACTGAAATAAGTGTATGCTTCGGATTTTAAGTAGAATACCACCGAATATAAGAGAGATGAAATGGATTAAGACTGAATTAAAGTTTAGATGAATAAGGTTTTAAAAAATGGAGAATACCTGTAAAATATGTGTACTTCAACAATATACTATTCTAAACAATTGGCTGTGGTGAGTCAACGATAATTGATAAACTTGACAAGTTTACGTTGTTAGTTCGAGATCTGTGATCAAGAAAACGCCAAAGATATACATATACATATTGGTAACTTTATGTTTCACTAACATGCCGTTTCGAATTTTTTTTATAGCGGGCAGACACCCATTAAACTACAGATAGAAGAAAAAGTTTGCATCTGAAATGATGAAAGCTGACAAAAGACTAATAGAAGTTAACACTATTAAATTTCAAATTTGCAAAAATAATTCAAAATGTGACTTTTTTAAACCAATTTTCTTGCTGTTGACACATACTCTGTTTGCTGGATAATAGATTGCACCATTCACATTCTTACATTTTTATACCAAACTAATGAAAACTGAACCTAAACAAGAAAACCCGATCCCGGACTTGGGTTTCACAAAAAACTGCCACTACACGCTAATATAACCATTAATTTATGTATCACACTTGCCTCCATCCTGACAATTTGTCAAAAGATAAATTATTACACCAGACCATGGAGGACAGGAGTAAAAAGGATCGTATATAATGCACAGTACTTAATATTGCGTCTTTCTGCCTGTAAAATATGGACCTCACCTCATGTCATGTCTTTCTTCTGCCTATTCTCATTTGCGATAAAAATGCTTTTAAACGATTTTTTCTCTCTTTATTTGTTACATGTTGCATGGCATGCCCTTGTTCCATCCATTTTCTTTGAAAACAAGTTGCTAATGTTTTACTCAAAACATTCATTTATTATACTGCATTTAACTTCTTTTGCTATATCCATATATTCCCAATTCCCATTATCACACCAAGCAAAGTAACTATTGTAAGAGAAACATTTATAATAGAATGATTATGCAACAAGATGGGAGCAAGAATAAATGGAATTTTAGCTGGATGACAGCTTGTTTCTCTGCTACTTTTTTTCTTGTACCACAAAATAATAAAACATGCTCGTCCATTTTCATTTTTTACAAAAGTCCGGTCACAACTCTCATCAGCAGGACAGACCTGGCTTGGCCATCGCCATCACATTAATCGCAAAGAAAACGAGGAATGTGCAAAAGGTCAACTATATTTCACACCAGGTGAATAATATGCATGTGTACATATTATATTTCACTACTACTGCCTGTGAAACAAATGAAAGTGAGAATGAAACATGAGCCTAAAAAACTTTAAGGCTTGTTTGTGATGATGAGACAGTATTTTATTGTAAGCCTCCTCCTGAGTTTTGCTTGTCTTTTGTGTTGGTGGTGGGGGCAGTAAAAAAGGCACTTTTTTATCATCGTGACTTATCACAATTACAGCAAATTATTTTCATGCAGTACAGTGTGTACTCATTTTGTAACACTATATTATATGCAGTGATGCACGAAATTTCGGAGAGAAGATGACAATTAAACTAGAAGAAAGACAAGAGGGGAAACATGATCCAGTCAAATTCAAAGTCACCAAAAATGAAACTCGTCTCATTAGCATGCAACTCCATACCTGCGAGTGTGATATGTGAGAAAGGTGAGCTATAAGTTACACTTGACTTGTGTCTACTGTACTTGTAAACTGCTCCCTTCTTCTTTTATATTTTCAATCTTTTTCTAGTTTATTCGGGGAAATAAGATTTTTAATAGTTGTTGTTTAAGCTTCTATGAAGAAAAAAAATCCAATGAAAGAATTAAATTAGCAAGAAAAAAGTGAACAATTTACTGCATTTTTTTACAAGGAGGAGGACAAAACAATAAAGTAATTTTTGTTAGAGTATTGAGAATTGAGGAGAATTAAAGGCAAGACAGGTCAGGAGCACATCTTTTGAATATTCAATTTCATTCTCACTAATTCATAGTGTAAACGAAAATGGAAAACAATTGAAGTGAAATAAATTGAAGAATAGATTTTCAGGGAAAATGTACACGAGTATTTTTTCTACATTCTAGTTGTGTGTGTAGAATAAGGCTACTAGTAAATGTTTAAATCTCAACCTACACACTTTACATTTTTAAAAGGAAAGAAAGGATTATATTGTATTTTGTTTGTCAATGATAATGATAATGACGAGAAAGAATGGGAAAAAATGGTAAAGTAAAGTGAAAGAAATTGAACACGTTCTCCTGTCATTCCCATTGGGGTTGGGCTTTTTGAGGTTTATGAGAGTTCTGGGGGATTGTCAGTTATCAGCAATAAAAACAAAATGTTTTAACCTCAGCAGCGCCTGACACCACAACACTGCACCACCTCGACCAATAACATGCACAAAAGTCAAGTGGTCTAGCGGACATAAAAAAGTATGCATAACATGCAACTATACAACCCCTTTTGTTCTTATGAATGTAAAACACTTTGTTTAACGTTTTAAACACTGACAGCACCACTCATTCCATCCTTTTTCGCTATTCTTCTCTAAAGATGATGTGTATGAATTAATGGAGTTGATGCATGGAATGTTAATCAATTAAAAAGATTAAGCAATTTTATTCTGGTTTATAAGGAAAAAATCAAGATGTGTGTAAGTAGAATCATGACTAGGATTGGCAAGTGAGCCATCGCGTTTCCTACTTCATTGACGAGATTTCAATGTTGCGAAGTGCTACATTTTCTTCATATAAAATTTTTTCGCTTGGTTGCACACTTTAATTGAAGTGGAGTCAACAAGAGTCAAGCCTTCCGTTTGTTCGCAGTGTTTTCATTAAAAGGAAGAAGAAGAAGAAAAAAACGTGCAAAATAGGAATTTATGATACACACTCTAATATGTTGTTGTACTATGATTTAAAATGCAACTGATGAAAGACCGCTTTCCTTTGTGCTACATGTATACAAGCAACCACACAAGCATTTAATTTAGTCATTCAGAAAATCAAAGGCAACAAAATAAAATTTTCACACAAAAAAGCTCACAATGATGAAAGGCTACATGGTGGAGTATTATAGTATAATTTGCATAAAAATGTGGATAATTTGCCATGTGGTTGGTAAGGAATGTGAAAGAACTTCCAACAATTTTTCTGTAAAACTTCTGGAATTCGCAAAGAATTTTTCCTTCAAAACTCAAATTCCTTTTATAAATACATATCTGGTTTTTTTACCTGTGATAAAATGCCTGTACACTGTACAGCAAAAAGTCATATAATCATAATGATCATGATCATCATCTTTATTTCCTGATTACAATCATACCGACATTATTACTACCTACTTGTTCCATAATCTTATTCTCAATTATTCTCTTATTTTCAAAAGGGAAACTATTAAAAGGGCTAATTATCATATCTTCATGATTAATTATCAATTATCGCAATATACACCAGAAATACATCAATCCTTGTCTCAAAAGCCTTTTTGTTTTATTACACCAATAGAGCATGTAATTCTTCAGAAAGAATGCACAGGTTCACTTGACTTGACTCAATAGCACCTCCATCCAACCAAGCCAGGTCAAAGAGGCAAAAGAACACCGGAAAAATAAATGGCGAACATCATACGCCCATCATCATCATCAAAAGTATCAACCTTCCTCATATCTCCTTGAAACATCAAATTAAAAACATCTTGTGTGCCGCTTTCTGTGTGTTTTCCTGCTTCCTCCACTCATCCAAATGAACTGAAAACAACCTTAATATCCCATTAATGATGAAACAATAAAAATTGCTACTTTGTTTTCATAATGCACTCTTGCAAAACAAAGAGCTTGTTAATTTGATTCGATTGGATTGAACAAAGAGAAAAATGAATAGCAGATGTAAAATACCATGATTCCTCCTCCTTGTAATAAAAAACTAAAGAAAGCATATATCATCATGCATTAATGGAAGTTCCCATTTTTATTGTTTATACATTTTCAAGTGTACACATAATAATGTGAACTGAAAAATAAATTGGTTTAATGTAGCGTAATAAAAAATTACTGCAAAAAATACAAACACACACTACTTATTTACCATTTCCGAATTCCTTCATTTTAAAACAATACCAAACGACAAAAATAATGATCATCATGATGTGATGGTACGAGTGGACAATAATTTGCGATTTGTAATAAAAAATCAACATTGACTTTAGCAGTATTGGTGCCACTTTATGGTTGCTTCGTTTGCGACAGTAAAACTGAACTTAAGTATCGAAATCTTTAGTTACCTCTCTCTGTGCTATTATTTTACAGTCCAATTAGTGCCGTAAACCCATTAAACAACTATAAAAAATAAAATGTCTTGTCCTGTGTGCCGAGCTTAGTGAGTAGAAAAACACATACTCGTCGGGAAGAAGTCGGGAAGAACAAAACCGCTTTCTCAGAGTCAGAGAACATCAATATTCAATTTAAAGTAAACTTGTATGAAAACAGAGGGAATTAAATACCCACAACTTGCTACCCACCACCACCTCACTTTATACTTTTACGTCAACATTCAACATCATCACTTGTTACAGAAATTTCCTCACAAAAAATAGCAAAACAACCATGTCAAGATATCCACGAAGCCAGATTGAGGAACATTTCAACATGCTTAGTCTACTTTAGTTAAAAATCCCTATAAGTTCTGATTTAAATTTTGAACCACATTTTTAAAATGCATATACAAAGCAAAGCAAAGAACAGATTTTTTTCCTCGAGAGAAAAAGAGAAAAACAAACTTGGCATTTACTAAACCAGCAAAGGTAATAAACTGTCAAAGTGAACTCCTATCGGTAACAAACCTGGGACGTTGGGACATCAAAACTTCAAAGTGATATAATAAATTATTCTATAGATCTTAAATTTCAAAGAGACTTATTATATTCCATTTTGAAAAGTAATAACATAACAATGCTAATAAAATTAAAATTAAATCAATATAAAAATACATAGCAAGAGTATATTAACCACGAACAAACAATACATGTAATACTGTAAGTAAAAGCATGATAATTGGAAAAACCAATAATAATATAATAAGACAGCAACAATAATTTTTTACAGAGAGTAATAATCTCAACCTCGCATCAAACACTAAACAAGGGTAATAAAAACGGATTAGGGTTGGGTTGGGCATGGGCAGTTGGGTGGCAAGATAAATGACCAGAAAAAAAATCACGTATAATGATACCCAATCATATCAAATATTTACTAGCTGGCAAACATATTACTACTATCATTTTTCGATCATAATAAGCAAATAATATACATATATTTTGTATCTGTGCCCTACCAAAAAATTGTAACAGTGTTGTGTTGCGAGCAAGGATTGAAGTAAAGCCCTATTATTTTCAATTTTGCTGTGACATTGTTTGGCACAAAAAAACACGTACCTTTGGTACACACGTTATAATCAACAATCTGTTTCGCTCTGCTAAGTTTCAAAAAAGGATTTTTTTGTTGTGTGATATCCTCATCCTCTGACTGAATGATGATTCTATAAAAATAATCTTGTGAAAAAATCTAATATTCATCTAGCCATGTTTGTGGTGTGCTACACGACATATGGATATCCTTCTTCCACCCACTATTCCCTAAGCTCCCCTAGCATTGTTGCGGCGGTGTATGCATCAATTCATTACTGTACTGAGGTTTCGATTTGCCTACATTTCCTACAACTTATTTAACAGCATGATTACTTTACCACCACCACCTACCAAACCACCCCGCTAAAGTTTTTGCAAAGAGGACGGTGAGCGGTGCGATGTGACAAGAGATTTGATACCCAAAATACAAGTAGAGTACATGAGCCCTCTTCTCAATGATAAGATCTACAAGGAGGCCTATTAAGTTTGCCATATTTAAAATAAAAATCTTTTTAAAAACTACATACATCAATATAATAAAATAACAATATGTTCTTTACAAAAGCATTCGGAGAATACAAAAAAAAATCAGAACAAAAATGCATGTTGAGTTACCACCTTTTTTTAAATGACTATAAGAGATCTCTACATGTCATGTTGAGTTTACTTGTGTTACGCAGTCAGGGTTTCTTTTGTGTTTTTGTTTGAAGATGGTGATGAAGATGAAAAACAAAAATGAACTATTTAGAATGAATGCATCCGCAATGCAATCTCTTTGATATAAAATGAACTGTATATTTTATTTCTGGTCTGGTAATAGAATTCTTAGTAACCAACATTTCGCAGAAAGTTGCACAAAACAATAAACCTACTAAAAACTTTAAAAACAAGAAGCAGTATAATTTACTATGCTACTGCAAAAATATTTCAATTCAACCAGTCCCATTTACATTACCATCATTATCTTCTTTCACTTTGTTTAAAACCATTCATTTCAGATTTTTTACGATGAAAATGCGGTGGTGGAAACAAGCTATCATGACTAAATGCCAGCCAGAAAGCTACAAAAAAATTGTAGGCACGTATGCATAAATATATACCATGCCAGAGCCAAGCCATGTAAAATTTCAAATCTTCTATGCACGTTCCTCTTGTACCAATTTTTTATAATGAATATGGTCAATCCATTCTTCTAAATCCTATAATTCCAACAAAAATTACATATACCAGTTAGTTTACATTTGCTGTAAAATCACAATTACAATTTGCGAGATTTTTTACTTTACTCAATGTCTTGAATGAGAGTCGAGAGGATAAAGAAAGATAATGAATTCGTTCTAATTATGCACAACATATAAACTGGTCTAGTTAGTTTATATTTAAAAAAGAGAAGGTTATTAAAATTAATAAAAAATGAGGCACGACAATTTTAAAAAATGCTCTTGTTTCTTAATTGCACATATACAACTCAGTAATCACGGACATGCCATGCTAATGCTTTGCAAGTTTGCAGTTAGTTTAATAGCTGGTGGGATAGTAAAATACGTTAACTTTTAAGCAAACAAAAAATATTAATAACAAATAATTGACATCCCGTTTCACGACAAGACTCAAGCGTTTTTAAAAATGAATGTTTGTTTTTTAAAAAGTTCATGCTGATTTTTGCAGTTTACTGTTACCGTTTATGGTAGATGTCGTCAACAAACAAAGAATCTACAGTGCAGTCATAAGGCTGCCATTTTGTTTAGGACCTGCTGCTGTTGTAACCTGACGTTCACTGACTTGATGTTTGAAACGCGGACATGATGAACGAACACCATCAAACAAATCAACCAAGTCGTTTGGTTACTGGTGACGTCTGTCCCTCGTTTATCGACAATCTCATGCGACTTTATGCTTGTCTTGTCTGTTCTACTAAACAAGCCATGTGTTTCAAACTTTTTTCAAATTACAGTATAATTGTTAGCAGTGGTGCTCCCGATATATTTTTTTAATAAGCGAGAGGAGATCGTCATGAATATATAGGTAACTAATATGGTTTACCACCGACAATGAAGCTCATTGTTTGACGAATCTCTGCACCAGCGTAACCAAACAAGTCATAAGTGGGATATAAGTTACAAGAAAATTATTGATGATTGTTTCATCTTTCTCTTTTTTATATACTCTGAGTGTAGATATCTGACTTGACTACTGTATTACTTGCTCATAAACACATTAATATCAGTCAAACAATCTTTTATAAAAAAAGGACACAAGAAATTGGTAACTTCTGCTGACTGGTCTTGGTAAAGCAGTGGCACTTGCAGTGGCAAAAGAGAGTAGCAGAGAGATAATGTTAAATGATTAGAAAATAGCAAAGAAAAAAAATCAAGTTGAAGAATGTTGTTCTTGTTGAAAATTACATGCAGTATAATATTTTAAGTGCTTAAATACACACAGCCGTATGCAAAGTTTCTTTTACAAGTCATGTCACACAAAATACTTGCGAAGACGACCAAAGAGAAAAGAGAGAGATTATTTGCATTTTCATCAGTGACCATCATCAGTCAACCAAAAAAATGGCCAAAAAACAGAGGACATGACACACACTAGATTGTTATTGCTTATTATATTTTTATTGTTTTGAGAATTTTTCAATTGTCGGGTATACACAATAAACCCATTTATTTCTTCTGTTTTGAAAGTTAGCAGACTTGTTAGATCATTTTTTTAATGTAAATTTTTTCAAAGATTTGGAACGGAGAGGAGTAAAGTAACATTAAAAGGTTTAACAATTGACAGGAGGGAAAGATTCAAATTCGACAAAAAGAATCAGTAATTGAAGCTTATAACAACTAGTTAACTAAACCAAAAAGAAAACCAGGTTTATTCTAACAATCTTTAACCTAAAAAATGCATTACAAGTAGCAATGCAGAGAGCTAAACCAAATACGTCATGAATGAATGCAGCTATCAACATCGTCATAATCAGTGGAAAAAAGAGAGTTGACTTGACATCTTCTATAGTTCATCATCATCATTTGGTATGATATCTAATGCATTGTTGGTATTTCCACTAACTGTCTGGTAGAAGAGAACAAGAGTAGAGAAACGAGACGACTACTGAATTACTGTGCATGTCATGTCAACTTATCGTTACTTCTCCCTCAATCAAACATATTTTTTGAGATCATGTTCCTCCGCTTTTCAATCGAATTGAAAATGTTGGAAAAATCAAAAGGTAAAAAGGAATCATATGATATGGTGATGATGACGAGACGAGACGATATGATATACACAGATAATGATGACTATGATGTGTGTGATTCGCAATCCATATAACGCATCATTAATCATGATACTGGTTAATTCTTCAAATCAAAGGATTATAATTTTACGAACTGGCAAACAAAAAAAATATAAAATATTTTATACAGCTCAAGCCACCACCATCACATCACACAGCTATTATTACAGGGTTGTTTGACAACCAGCCTTCTGTATGTAAGTAAGCCAGTTTAATAACTATGTTTTAGCAGAAAAAAGGTTGGCATTAGAATTTTTATTCACTTCGGATGATGGTCTGATGGTAAAACTGAAAAAAGAAAGATAACCTTTCTTTGGCGAATTATTGAGCTACTTTATAAACAATGCAACATTACACGCACACACAGTAACATTTTTTAATATTTTCTGCTTAATAGACAGCAGCAGTAGTTAGTTTAAAAAAGGATATATGATACAGTTGCATACAATGTAGTTGTTTAAGTGTAATAAATAACTTCTCGAATAAAAAACTGCCAGGGAAAAAGTCTATATATTTATGTTATAATACTTCAATGTAAAAAGGTAAAGAAGAAAAAAGATACATGGAAGATCGATCCTTACCGAGGAATCCTGTTTTTCTGGTTTGGCTCCATTTTGAAGAAGGAGTTTGACGATATTGAGATGGCCTGCGGCAGACGCCAGTTGAACAGGAGTACAGCCAGCCTATTTAGTATATTGTTCAGTTTTTGCAAAATATCACATAATACGTTTTTAAAAATGACCATTTATAATAACACAGGTAGACACAATAGACGCGCACACACACATACACACGGGAGGCAAAGTTTGCATTTCACATGGTTTTTACATAGACCCACATGGTTATTAGGATAAATAATCATTACATTTTTAAAAACCATAAAAAAGGACAAAAAAGTAAAATATTTTGTGTGAACAAAAAGGAATTTCGGTAAAAAATGACCAAAAAGAGAATATAAATGATAATCACCAATAAAACACAAACCACAACAAGCCGTTACGTTACATTGTTGTGTTGAGGTTAACAATGGGTAATTTTTGTGAATGAGATGAGATGTGAATTTTTTTGTTGGTCAAGAGATTACGATGGTTCACATTCACAAAATAGAAGGACCAGTAGTTTTAGTTGTTTTCCAGGTGGTTATGTTATATTGTTGTAGTAAAAAATATCCATAATAATGAAGCAATAATTTTTGAACAAAAACAGTTGAAAAATGCAATAATAACAGTAGTTCACCACGCAGAAAAAAACCGGTGAATTGCGATCATCATCAAATTTCATCAGTAGCCAAATCACATAGTTTTATGGCATGTTGTTGAGATGTTAATGTTGACGATTCAATTCAATTATTCATGTTTCAGAAAAAAACGTCAATAAACATACCAAACCAACAACCCGAGTTATGTTTATGATGGTGTTGGTGAAGATGATCATCATGACAAGGTTGCAGGGAACATGTTAAAAATCCATCCCACGACGAGAAAAAAAAGATGACCCGATAATGATGTGATGATTACCACGAAACAATATAATAATATTTTTTGTGAGATGAGTTGAAAATGAGCATCCCCGTTGGTTTTTGTTGGTTATTTAATTCACGTTCAAGTATGAAAATGGTGGTCAAGTTGGAAATAATCAGGTAGACACAAAAAAGAGGAATCAACAGGTAGCAATAATAATAATGATCGTATAACACCATCCGAGAAAAAAACGATCAAATCAAAACAGTGAGAGAAGTAGGAAGATCCGTCCAATCCATCCGAGAGAGAGAGAACCAGAAAAAAATCAAAACAAAACAAAAAATGTTAATCATCAGTTTTTGCAAATATATATACATAATATACATACACTGGTGTTATAAATTGTAGAGTCAAATAGTTTGTAATAAAAAAGTGGGATATGCATTGTGTACACAGAGTCAAGGGATGATTTGATGAGAATGATGATATAACAAGGATTTCTGCATAATCACGCAATAATTTCGGTATTTTATTGCCTTTTTTTCACTCCCCACTTCAATTCAAGGTATGCATACATAAAATATATTTTTTCAATTGATTTGATTGCAAGGCAAAAAAAAGAAAGAAAATAAACAAGGTGGAAAGAAAGCAGACAGAAGAAAAAAGGAGAGGTGGTGATTGGCAAAAAAATATGCATGTATAATAATTTGAGAGGGGAAAATGAGCGATAAAAATGCTAAGTTAACAACCTGTTGATTCCGTTTTCATTGGCAAATTGATTTTTGCTACTGACTTTTGAAGAAAAAAATCTGTTTTCAAATTTTGGCGGGTGAGTGCTACTGCGTTTCACTTTAATTTTTCGAACGACTCGAATCTAAAAAAGGAGAATTTGTCTCTGCGCTCGCGCTAATTTGAGCGTGTAGCAGTAAAACGTTTGAAAGTACTCAATTCAAAATTTCGCGCGTTTATAAAATTGTAATTGATTTTTTAGGTTTAATTTGCATTTTTTCTTCTGTAAAAAAGGGATGGTCAAATGTCTGAATTTTCTAAATAAAATGATTTTTTTTTCTTTTGTGTCATTTTTTCTCTTGAACAAAACTGCTTCACTTTTTATTCCTCTCGCTCACGATTTAAAATTTTACGTCTTGATTTATTTAATGACTTGAGTATAAAAAACACTCATGTCACATTATCACATCTTTTCAACAACCAGTGATGATGCATTGCTAACATAAACATTTGAAAATTTGTTTTTTAATCGTAAAAAATCTGAAATTTGTATTCAAGAGGGTTATTCAATACCTGCTTACTGTACACACTTATTGTGTGGTGGTGGTGGTACTTTGTTTACACAATCAGACATAAAAATGAAGATGATGATAAATGACAAGTGCTAAATGGATATTTTTTTCATTTGCATTTTTGATTACATTACCAACAAAAATATTATGATAAGTTTTGTGTAAACAAATTTTTTGGGGGGATATTCTAAATATTTTTTAAAGAAATGGTTCTGTTGACGTTTGATTATGTTTTTGTTAAGTTTTGTTGGCAGCTTGAGCAAAAATGTTTACTTAAAAATTATTTAAGAAGAATAAATAAGACAGCAAGAAAGAAAATATGACGGAATCTTGACTTTGAATGTGTTTGAAATTGAAGTGATGATGCTGACGATGATGAGAATGGATAAAAAAGCACTTTGGGGAATTTATTCAAGAAAAAATCTGTATTTTAGGTAAAAATATTACAAAATGAAGATGATGATAGGTGGGTGATGAGTTTTTCTTGGCTAGCGGCAAAGATTGGCCATGTTCGTTTAACATTCACGATTATTTTTTTGTTCGAAAAGAAGCCAGTGATTTTCTCCTGTCAAAAATTATCATAAGCACGCGTATAATGTGTTTAGTTTCTTTGAAAAGGTGATTTGATGATTTTTTTCTTTAAAAAATTGTGAGAAGTGAAGTTTCACTAGTTGTTTTTTTAGAAGAAACGGGTGGAAATAAACATCTTAGCACGCAGAGGGTGTTTTTCGGATAATAACACTATTATTAGTTGTGGTCAAATTATCTCTTTAAACTGTTGAATTAGGTATTCTTTGCGTTTTTTTATTTGAAAGTGGAGAGAGATAAATGGTGAGTGTCGAACAAATGTGTTGTGTGTTTATTGTAAAAAAAATTGTACATAAAAACTTGAAACTTCTCTCCGATTTTCTTTTTTTGATTTTTAAAGGAAGATAGCAAAAAAATAGTGAACATATCTATTTTTCAAGTTAGGAAAATTGTGTTGTGTGATTTGTGATGTGTACACAAATCCAAAAAAGTATAAAATAAATGTTTGCTTTGTATTCTTTCTCTGAAATTTTAAATAGTGAGTGAAAAATAAGGCTAACGTGTATCTCTATCTTTGCATTCTGCATAAAAACATGTTAGCCACTTTGCCCTCCCTCTCGTAATAGGAGAAATCACAGCAGTACATGTTTTACAGATAAGGCACGTATGATTAAATTTAGATAAGCTTACAAAAAATTAAAGGTTGTAATTTTAGAAGAGGAAAAGAAGAATTATGTTGTGTCAGAATGGTTTATATTAAGCATTGTTGAAAGTTGAGATTATCAGAAATCAGTTACATGATGAACTACAAACTTTCCATTGTTATTTTCTTCTCTAAAAACGTCGGCATTCATTTCTTCCTAGACTAAACACTACTATTATAGCTTTATCTGTTTGTATTTGTCTTTTTTTTGCTGTCATTGTCACAAGTTTGCCTTGTTAGGGGATTTACTATCTATTGAGCAATCTTGAAGAATAATTTGCTGAAGAAAGAAACAAAAATTACACTGCAGCGTTTAGTGTTTTATGTTATATGCATATGATATTATTAGGGCCTAGTTATTACTCTTTAATAAATAAAATTATATTATTAAAGTCGAAATCATTTTGAGAGAAAACACAACTGAGATACGAGGGAAAACTTAGTCTTGTAATTTTGTGTCTTAAAAAAGCCAGCAAACATTTTATTTCACGTGGTACTGGTTTTGTAGACGTACATATCTGAGGCACCCACAATATGAAATGTAGCATATAAGTATGACAAAGACAAACTAAACAAACAACAGGTTCCTATGCAATTGTACTAATTGATTTAACATTTAAAAAACAAATAAAACCAAAATGAATTTTTTTAAATGATCCTTTTCGTTTTTAAAAACTAATGACTAAAAATGCATTAAAAAATATGCACCAGTTTCAGTTGAATGTACATTTTTATTTTCTTATGACATATGAAAGGTAAGCGCCTTTTTCGCTCTTGTCTTATCGCATCTTATCTCACCATAAGGAAAATGATATTTATGTCATTACGGCATATAGCTTGCTGAATTATGCATAAGCTCGTTATGTCTGCACACTTTGTCTACTTGATTCGAAAAGCCATTCATTCTGCCATTTTTAGTAGTAAACGTTTAGTATATTTTTTACATGAACTTGAGTAAATAAATAAATCATAAAAAATAAACATTGTGTCAGAGAAGCACTTACGAAATCTTCCTCATCAACTTTGGCACCGGTAGCAATTAGCCTGACGACAGCTTCCTCGTCCCCAATCAGACAGGATGTGTGGAGGAGGGGTCGTACCTTTAAAAAAAGGGAGAAAAAACATACAGTCAACAACTTTGTATTAAAACTCACTGACGATTTAAAATGATAATGACAGGGAGTGACTGAACTTAAACATTAGCCAAACATACAAAAAAACTTATCAACCTTTTATGTAAGTTTTTACAACCTTTTTACCTACCAGCAGATTCCCTCAAAAGAATATATTATTATCAAAGTGAACAGAAGTTTGAAGTTGATGAAAATTTAAAACAATACAAAAAAATCTCACAACAGTTTAAAAATCTACATGGTTTTGGGCGTTTTTATAGTTTACAGTATGCAAATTATGATTGACATTATGGACAGAGGCCAGCAAAAACAAAGGATTTTACAACAGAAGCTCTCTTGACACATGATTTATATGCAAAATTACCAGAGAAGATACAAAAATTGTTTGAATTTAAAACAAAAAAAAATCTCCATTTAAAAAAGACACGCGTCATAACTTTTCTCTTGAAACTACTCATTAATATTTCAATAGTGTGTAGTATGTGCCAGTGCTGTGCTGTGTATTTTGCCAAAAAAAAAGTTTCTCTCAAGAGATCTAATTTTTTTGCTTCAGTTTTTCTGCTCAAATAACAATGAACTTGAAAATTAAGAAGAACAAAAACAACTTCTCAATGAAAACTTGCTCTGCTTCGAGAAGAATAAAAGGGAAAATAGTTTAAAAGTTGCGAGTTGCTCCAAAAAAATGATGATGATTATGATGAAGAGAGAAATGAAGGAGGCATATTTGTTACGTGAATAATCTGTAATGCTGTATTTTTAAATGTGTGTAATCGGTATTGATTGGAGAGAGCCGCTAGCTAAAAAAATATACATTTAGCATGCATACTTTTTTGTGGCGAAGAGCACCTAATCTAATTTGCATACTAAAGTCAAGTCAGCCAGGTAAAAATGGTGATTGGATTGGTGGTGGCATGCATCATGGCTGAGGTAACATTATTAAAGGACACACACAAGGACGCCAAGTCATAATAATAAAAAAGTTAGTAAATTCTTTTACACGTTCGCAACTCAAGCTGCGATATTTAAAAAAAAGCTATTATTTTTACCTTGGGCAGTACTGCTGCTTGTTGTCTGGGATTGAATGAAAACTAGAAAATAATTATGCATATTGCATAATGTATTCTGGTATTTTATGCGAAAATATTGAGTCAGTCAGAAATAAAATATTGCAGTGGTTTTTTGAACAGCTCATTTATGAAAAATACATAGTTGGTTTAAAACAATGGAGAGGAATATTGAATTTTTAAATTGAAAACGAAAATATAGTAGGAAAGAATAACGATAATGATGATAATAATAGTAATAAAAAATGGATTTGTGAAAAAATGGGTATGAATCTTGATTACAACACTTGCATACCACCAACAAACCAATTCTTCGAGCTTAATGACCAGTGGTCCATGGGTGCACAGAGTGTATATTTTCAGATAGATGGAGAAACTCATTATGGAAATGAAATGATGATTCAATCCAGCCAATCAATCAATCAGCCAGGTAATCAATAGAAGAGGGGGGAAAAGTTGAATGATAAAAATGGAAAATGAGGCAATAATTTACAGAAGGATTTTTTTTCTCTCGATAATTTTTGACGTGCAAGTGCAAAATGCAAGTTTTAAAATAATTGTACTCTGTTTTTTTACCTGTCTGCATACCTGGGATTGATAAGGTGCATCTGCATCTTCCTCTGGTTCATCTGGTAGCACTTGAATATCATTTTCCTTCTGTTGACTTTTTTGAAGGTGAAGATTGTGCTGGGATGCAGATGCTTTTTGAAGATGATGAGAAGAAAGATGCAAATTATTGTTGTGTGAATGGGATATCCCATTACTGGGCCCAGCAATTGCTGTTCCACCATCCATGCTCACTGTCCACAAAAAACTGGATGCTATATCTGTCTATATCGTAAATTTTGGTTTTTTTTTCGTGTGTAAATATTCAAATTAAAAGAATCCCGACACACATAGACACATGGTGCGCCGCATTCTTTTTAGTTTTTTGTATATTTGATAGTAATTTAGATTCAAATCACATTTCTGCAATGATTATTTTTTATCCACGAAACACTTTCATTTAAAAATTATTTTCTAGTTCCATAAAATCAAAGATTTTTTTTAGTTTGATGATGATCGGTAAACAATAAAACTAAATTGTATCTGAGAACTCCTACTTTTTTATTACATTACGTTATTTTTCTTCTTTCTATCTTTGGTCGGGTTTTCAGATATATTGGCATTTTTATGGAATTCTAGAATTTTTTTATTACTTTAACAATTCTCGCGAAAAGTTATATAGAGAACAAAGTCAGTGTTTAGGTACAAATCATGGTTCTGCTTGATTTTATTTCATTATCTTTTTTTTAAATAGCCAATGGCCACCAAATCGATTTTTGTTTTGCGAGAAGATAATGCACATTTTATTGGCAATATCGACAAAATAGGATTCCTTTTTTGATCTGCTGATATCATCTCATCATCACTTTTATTCTTGAAGAGTATTTTTACGGATTTTAACATGGCTATGAATATATCATCACATCATCAGCACATTACTCATCATTGCCATTTGACTCGATGTTCTTGATTTTGATCTCGCATCGTTTTAAACAAAATCATGCCCTGTTCACTGTTGTTTTTCTGTTCACAATATTTCTGGGGGCAGTTTTCGTTTTTCAAATAGTAAAATCCGAGTTCAAGCCATACGTTGTTGTATTTGTATTACACATTAAGATTTTGTTTCGTTTTGTTCATTTAATTTCAATTTTCATCTTTGTGCTCGTCTCAATCCTGCTCGACCGATCTGTACACCAATAATATACCAAATCAATCACAAATATAACAAACGACACAAAAACTTACAAAAACAATTTTTTCACTCGATCCAACAGTTAAATAGGTTTATTATTTCCTCTGTCTCTATTTTATTCTTCCCCACTTACTCCAAAAAATACAACAATTACACGCTGCATTAATTTTTACACATTAACCAATCGACCGCATGCACACTGCATCACACACGA
>JAQFXM010001929.1:0-28080 GCA_034693345.1 Entomobrya multifasciata
TTTTCAAAAAGGTGGTTTTTTCGACGGTTGCCAGGGGCTGCCACCGGTGCCGTGTGAGACTGGGGGCTGAAAGTTTGCATTTCTTACTTTCTCATGATGCCCTATCCTAAAAACACCAAAAAGTCAAATTTCGAGAACTATCGTTCATGCGATCCTTCGATTCCAAATAATGTTGCTGAAATCAATGTGCATGTTGGTTTTGATAAAAGTGGTATAAATTCAAATATGTTTTGCTGCTTTTAAACTCTTATTCTTTGTCTGAATAATTTGCACGAATACAAATCCAAGTCAAAAATATTGAAAAGAAAATGGTAATGTACACACACTTTATGCCCAATGTAAATCTTAATAAAGGTTTTACGGCATTTTATTTAATCACAAAATCACTTCAAGGCTTTAACTTGACAAATTCACATTTAGCTTATATACACATGCGTAACATGTATGTTAATGGCAGCATTAAATTTTCATGTGACTATTTGCTATGAATAAAGTTTTGAGTGTTCTTTTGATCAAAAATTCTCTTTTACGTAATGATTTGAAATTCATACTAAAACAAGACTTCTTTATCACCACGCATGTATGTATGTTAACATTAGTGTTACTAACCAACTAATAATTATTTAGAGCAAATCGTTGCATCGTGTTTTAACTTTACTATTTAACTTCTTGTTTTATGGTTTGCTTTTGTACAACATAAGAATACAAACTTAAATTATGTAATTGATTTTATTGCTGGAAAAATCTAGCATAAGGTTCAGCAAAAAAAAGGAACTTCATGCGATTTCCATCAGTAAGCAACCATATAAATAATAATACTTCCTACTATCGCACAAACTATTGTAATAAAAATCCACGACCCGTTCGAGAGTGCAGTTTTCTTGTTCCTCGTTTCCGAATTCTTGACTTTCAAACTAACACACGACATCCAATCACCACCCAATTCATACCCAGCTAAGCATGTATATTCACCTAACATACCAATTCCAACGGAAACACAAATATGTTCGCAATGTTTACCATTAAGATTGACTGGTGAACAATCATGATGTCTTCGCTGATGATCAAAAGCGTCAATATTCTTTTCCAGCGATGCCAGTAACTTTCTTCCAATAAGGTTATTAGATGAACTGTCACGAATTTTTATGTTTTATTCATTCCATTCTTCTCCATTCCAAGTGAGTGCTCTCAAATTTGTTGAAGTGTCAACCCAAAATATTTTATTTGCTGTTACGACTAGATCTGTTACAAAACTTCCATGATATGACGCAAAGTCAAATAAACTACTGGAATCAGTTGATACACTACTGATTTTTACAACGGGTCCGTTACTAATTGCACTACAAAAATATTCAAATATCATAACTGAAATCAAGTTGTACATTAATTTATTTTATGATTTAGTCTTAGTATATAAGTTCCCTGTTACTACGGTCAAACGACTTCTGTGCTGGGTTTGATGACTTTTCAAATCCTTCAAATGATGTTTTGCGAGTAAGACTTCCCGAAGAGACTCTTTCAATGTTTGCATAACTGTCATAAGCACTTCTAGTAATGCAAAGTGTCCTAAAAAGAAAATTCATTTTCAAGCTAAATCACTAAAAATATCTATTAGTTATCACAGTATTGGACTTCATATGAAGTAAATTTACATCTCATCAGATGCAAAATAAATGTCGTGAATATTTTCAACGTTATTTTGAAACAATACGTCAATACAATACATTTTGTTTTGCGTCTGGTTCGGATATCTAAAAATATAACCAATTTTAATTGGACACAATTCATATCTTTTTAATTAAACATGAAACTAAGCCAGTAAAAGATTTTAAACATCAACTGTTTTCGCCAAATATAATATATTATTTACCTATTGCAACACAAGGCACGTTTCAAATCCCATCTACTAAAACAGAGTAAGTTGGTGGCCCTTGGTTTGTTCGTGCAAATTCTACTATTTTCTTAAGACTAGCATCACTAATAATAAAAGTTGAGTTGATTGGGTTTGCAACAATGGCATTGATAGCCTTCATTTGCGTTGGCAGTTCAATTTCTTCAAAAATAAATAAGTGTGTAAATATTTGAGTCCGCCAAAATTGTAGCATTTTCTTCGTTTCCATCAGATACTATAGCTTTATAAAATGCTTCCTGATAAGCTTCGTAATCACTCCAGAATACGGTATTGTTCCTGATATCTGAAGTAACAAAATACGGACTTCCATTCAGGTCTGTTTTGATAAAGTTTACTTTCTTTCTGTCAGATTCGACTAATATGATTTCGTGATCGGTGGCGTATATAATTTTCATATTGGAATCTGTAAATATAAAAAGCGAATATGAAGTTTATCGTTAGCAGAAACGTGTGATAATAAACTTAATTTAGTTTCGACTTAATTGTGTGGCTAACAGGGAGTGCAAAACTTTTGCACTCAAATTCTGATGACAATGTACTAACTGTAGGAATAATCAAAAAATATCCGACAATGAAGTTAAAAAGTTATCTTTTGGGCAGATGAGTCATGGTGCAAAAACCTCTGAACAGGTTTGCGTTTATGTATATCAGCTGGGTTCAATTTAAATGGTTTTTTGTACTTTAAAATACCAAATTTACAAAGTACATCTACTAAAATGTAAACAATAAATAAATTCAGGAAAGTTGCATTCACAAGTAACATATTCAGCAATCAAAGGCAAAATAAACATTTTTACCATACGATCAACTAATTTAATAATATTTAAAAGTTGTAAAGTATGAGCAAATTATTCGCTTCAACACATTTAACTTGTTCCTTGTTGGAAAGTTTCCTGTAGCTATGATGTTTCTAAAAGAAATAATTCTTTCCGCCTCTCCAGGAAAAAACTTGTATTGTTTATGAGTCACAGTTGCAGGCGTTGGGATAAAAATATAGAATTTTCGACACCGAACACTTTATATTACTGGAAATAACCGAACGTGCAAATGATTCTGTATGGATGCATGCATATGACCTTAGATCATAATATTACATATTTAGTAAACGTAAAAATGATAACTAAATAAAGCATTATCAAAATTTTGGCTTGAAGGGAAAACGAACTCAAATGAACACAGCCATCAGCACTAAATCTGGTTCTCAAACATACTTAAAATTCTGATGGATGTATATGTATCATGTAAATAGGAAGGAAGGCTTTTCGATTTGTTCTAAATACATAGCTCATTCACTCCATCTATTATTTATTACTTATTCAGTTTTTATATAAACGCATATCAGCGTAACTCAAAACTTTGCGATGCATTTTTTACAGCAAAAGGACAGACAAAATCAAATTGGATAACCAATTATAAATGAACTTTACTAAAGGCTTTACAAATCCGAGTTTAAAATATAGACTGATTGCTCCTAAAACGTTCTAATGACTCAATTTATATATAATTTGACAAATGTATTTTTGTTTATATTTAGTAATTCCATGGTTCGAAATAAATATTTTAAATCATATACGATACTTTTGTTTAGGATTTCTTCAGCTTCATTTTAATTAGAAATGTTTTTAAACATTGAGCTAGCAAAATCGCATGTTTTGCGTCATATCAATATCATTACTATTATTTCTCCTACAACCATGTCTTACTTGTACCTAAGATTTTCATTCTGAAAAACATTTATATGTTATACATTGTTTTAAAATGCTTGCTAATTTTACATTACTGAAGACGTAAACTATTTGCTGTTGGTAAGCTGTTTGTAGTTTTGATGATTCCAAAGATTTTTCGATACTTTCAACCTCTCCAAGAAAAGTCTCTCTCCTCTGCTAGAGTTATAGCTGCAGGTGTTAGATTGAAAACATTCAAACTGCAATGAGCTACTAACTTCAAGCTTACAAATTTACATGGCACTGTAACACAAGTTTATATGCTTAGCAGAAAGCTTCTTCTAAAAATTAATGTAAGTGTGTATATAGAAATTTTAGTGTGCTTAGCTTGTTTAATGCTGATAGAGTTCGAGTTCACAATGCATGGCAATACTGTAAAAATATAAAAGATTGTACGCATACGTATTTTAACTTTCATTATTGATTTAACTCTGCTTAATTTGTTCTAAATATATGCCTCTAGCTACGATCTAATATGTATCAAAATATTCTTTAAAAGACTTGAGGGAAAAAGGAACTCAACGGAAAGTAGTCATCGGTGCTGAATCTGGATCTCAAGCGTGGATATAGGGCATGCACATGCATTTGTATTATGTATATAAGAACAAAGGCTGCGGTTTCGTTGTTATCAAGCTAACAGCAGTTTTAGGATACATATGTGATAAACGTTTAACCGATACATGGCTTATTTGTTATGCATTTTTCACAGCAGAGAGACGGTCAATGATAACAAGTTAGCACGTTGGAAGATTGGTTAATCACAAGGAACTGAAATTAAAGTCAACTAGATTACATTACAATCTCGAGTTTAAAATATAGAATGCATTTACATAACGTACTTCTTTTACTTGATTTCAAATCACATCAGGAAAAATAGTTCATACTCATAGTATTGCCGGGAAATTGGATTGACTTTTTCAAGTGTTGAACATGGTATTTTATTTGAGATATATTCAGCTTAATTTCAACAGTTTTAACAGATGTTAAAAGAAACAATTTAGCTGCTTTTGTCAAAAGGCTAACAACATCAACATGTATTCATTTTTTAACTTGTGATAATGCTAAAATTTAAGCATTGACCACTATTTAAGTTTATTTCATTTCAGAGACTACTCATGTGATGACTCTTAAAATATGAATTATCCAAGCTCTAACTTAATGAAAATCTTAAAACGCAGACAAATTAATCAAATTTCGTATTGAAGATATCGAGTGGAATTCAGGAGTGCCAAAAATTAATCACAATCAAAAAATACTTACATAACGATCAATTGGGAAGTTAAAAAGTTACAGAAATATGACTGGAATTAAGTTTAGGTTGAAAATATGTATCCTTGAAAAATGAGGAAAACAAACACTACAAAAGTTAAAATCGTAGATTAAAAATCTAAACTTTTGCAAATTACTTTGTAGGATAGTAGACATGGTGACGGTTTTTCTGATTAAATGGCATGTTGAAACGAAATTAAGTCGTCGTTGGAAGGGTTTGGTATTGGGAATATAGTTGGTTCTTGTTTCCAAGTGTCAAAATTAGAAATTTGAATCAAATTTATTATAAATCTATTCAATTTATTGACAAATTAGAATTAAATTTAGAATTTCAGCAGTATTTTTTGCGTATAACAAAGCTACTCCTAAAAACAAACTTTTCCAACCAATTATGAAATTTTTCATATTCCGTATCAAATAGTTTTTCTTTAGGGAGCTTTGGAATCAATGTTTAAATGTTCGCGTAAAATAAATAGCCAAACTTATATGCTAGTTGATTTAATAACCATCTATGTCTATTATTTTCCCCGTTTTTGATTACTATTTATGATATTTTCTATGAAAAAAGTTAATCTCCACATAATATTGTACTTTAAAAAAATTAAACTCCACGCTTTGGAAGTTAAAATGCTGTTTACTGAAACTGTCAAAACCAACCAGAGTATTTAAAACAGTTTTAAATATTTAATGGTGAATGACTCATCGTATGAACTACAAAACTCCCAGAACAGGTTTGTAGGAAAAATGCATTGATTGCCTCAAACATCAATAAGGACAACGACATAACTCTTGCATAAAAATATCTACGCATGTCATTATACATTTTCGTTTTTATCCCAGTACGTACGATTTTACCGTAAAACCTATATTTTAGTTTCTGAACCGAAATGAAACTTGAATTGCAATTAGTAGTTTGGGCTTTCACACTGTTCTATTTAAGTACCGGTGATTTTTACTTAAACTACTACAGCAGTTTTCATAGGGCAAAGGGTGGCAACAACGAATTCAATAAATATTGGCATTATTTCCAAATTTTTTCTTCGGAATGTGCAGTTCACTTTTCAAGAAATATTTACGGCTGGCTTGATCTTTATTACAGCTTTTTGGTTTATTGCGCTCATGGTTCTAACAATTCTGTATGTGTTCTGATTCATACTTTTATCAACAAAACAGAAATTGGACCTGACAGATTTATTAGTGACAATAAAATATCACCTAAAATATTTTTATCCAAAACGAAAAGTGGGTTTTGCCTTGTGCAAATTCTTGGATCTTCTGGTGCAAGTCTTGATGCGGTGGAAACATTTGATATCTATTCTCCTTTTTACGATAGTCCGGAAAACTACCCGGAAATTAACAACATTTTTAATATATTGGCTCCTCACTTCATTATTCTATCATCGTATTTTGAGGATATCACAAACATCGATGAAACAGCTTATATACATTTAGCATTTTTTCTTAGCTCAAAGATTATTGTTTTTTTATACTCTGATTATCGTGTCTACATGAATTGTATTTCATGCAATCCGTACAAAAAAGAGCTAAACCTTAATTTTTTAAGGAAACCATATACCATAAGACAAGTTAGTTTGGTAACCCTGGAAACCGAAAATCATGACGCCATTTTCTCAGTAACAAAACTGCAGCAAATATTTCATAACATCAACTTTGAAAAGACTTTGAAAAGTAAGTTCGAGTTTAAATTGAAATTCTCCGCAAAAATTTGTTACTACGAAAGTTTTTTTTAAGAAATTTGCTCTATTTAAGAGATAGTGCAGATTTTGGTTACTGCGTCAAGGAAATAATTCAATGCAGCTTGAATTGTTCAGGGTACACAATTCATAGCATGGCTTTGGAAAATTTTGAAATTGCTGATAATTTGGAGGACTTAAAAACGTATTCTGCGTTACAACATGGTTCTCATTCATACGGTATAAAATATTCAATATTAGTGAGGAAATCTGAAACTATGAATGCAAAACCTATTTTGACCTTGTTTGCTCCATTTGACTTAATTGGATGGATTTTTGTAATTAGTAGCACTGCAATGATCAACACAGTTTTAAAATTATCGGGATTTAAGGATACGTCATTTTGGATATTTTCTACTTTAATTGAACAAGGTGAGAATGGGAGGCTTTATCTCAACAAACACAATTTAATATTAACAATCAGTTGGCTCTACACAGCTATAATGTTGCGCTTGGTTTATACATCTTCAATGTACTCTTATATGACAAAGGAAACAATGCCAGAAAATATCCCTTCAACCTCTGAAGAATTATTGCTTCATACCCAGATGAACTTGGTTTTCGAGAATTCTGCATTGTCATACCTTTCATTCACATATGATTTAGCCAATAGAAGCACTAGTTCAGAAAGTGGAAGTAACGATTCCAGATTACTCGAAATGGACCGTAGAACATGGACAGTGAGTGACATGACAGATGTAAACGCTGCTACCAACGAAGCCAAATTTAACTGTAAGCGTAACAAGGTTAATGTTGTGCAGGGCATAGGCATTTTGCAAATTACTACAGACAAATGTATGAATGGTGAAAGATTTGCTTACCTATACGGTTCGGATTTGTTTATCACAAACTTTCGAATGAAACTTTCATTAGTTAAGGCGTACATGATGGTGTTAGAACAACATTATGTTTTTGAAAATGATGAGGTTCCACTTTTCGTCACTCAAACATTTTGGATATCGACTAGAAAAAGTTATATTGAGGAACAATTTTCTCGAATGTTGTCGTACGTTGTAGAATCGGGAATATATTCGTTGCAGCTAAGGTATGCAAAGTTAAGTAGCTACATGTTATTTGAAGGAATTCGCCGTACAGAAGACTGGAAGGTGAGGAATAAATCTGCTGTGGTTTCATCATTAACCGCTATGGTAAATTTGTGGATGGAGTTTGATTGCTTCTATAACTACAAAGAGATATGTACTAGAGGACTTAGTAACAAGTCATATAAGCAGGTTAAAGTAAAGGACTTGGAATCTATTTGGATTCTCTTGAGTATGACGTTTTTGCTCTGTTTATTAGTTTTTGCGTTAGAGTTGTTAGTATTTATTCTTTATAAAACGGGAGTACAGGTTGCATTAATCTTTTGGCGTTTAATGAAGAGTTTTTTAGTTTGATATATTACATCAATCGCCTGATATCGATTCATAAGAGAGACATTATTAAATGCTACAAGCTATCCCGCATCACAATTGTAAAATATATTAATACGTTAGTGCTAAGGAATGGTAAAAAAGGAATATTTGTGTATTCCTTAACTTTTATTGAAATGTGGGGTTGGAATCCTATAGCTTGTTTCACTTTAAACAAATATGGAGTAGAGCTCTCGGCAACAAGTATCATAACAAAATACAGCCTCAGGACTTGTTTGGGTTTTCTTACTTTTCTTTATTTGTTTTGTATTTTGGTTCGTACATTCGAGTTTTTGGCACGTTATTTGTAAAGCAAAGCATTAGCATTTGTTAAATTTTAAAAATGCATAAAGAATTTATGCGAGCAATTAGACCGAGTCTAAAGCATGTGAATAAGCTACAGGCTGTTGGGCTTGAACAGATAATTACAAATGCTGTATAATCTAAAGAGCAATATTTTCACGTTGGAAATGCAAAGTGAATTATAAAATATACAGTCAACGTTTTCCGAATGTAAATCAGCAGATTCCGACAAATTCACATCACTTATTAAATAAAATGTGTATTTAATGCTTGAAACACGTACATAGTATATGGTGTCGCGTTTTTATAGTATACTAAGGCTTTGAAAAACTTTTGCGGAACTTAAAGCTCTCGCTTTTTATTTATGTATCTTGAAATCACACTTTTGCATATAATGGATTAGATGAAAATATTTAGCTTCCTTATGGAAAACTGTAATCTATAAGCTACGCACACGAATTTCTTCATAAATTTCATAAGTTATTGCCATTTTAAAATCCAATATGCCGACTATCCATATATTTTACAATTCGATCATAAAAATAAGAAACATTATTATAATCATATATTTGTTATATTTGAAATGGTTTCTTTTAAAAATAGTAACAAAGAATTTTTGCTGAACCTTCGAAATAAAGTAAACAAAAGGAGGGATTTTAAAACATCACAATGTTGGAATATGACAAAGCTTTGGAACAAAAATTGTCTCTTTCTATTCAACCTTATATTTGGACTCGAGTTTTATATTCAATTTTTGAAACGTAGAACAAATACAACATGTTTTTAAAAATGGTATACGTTAACTAAATTTAACATTATTAAAAGCTAACACAAATACAATTGTTAAAATAAATCAAACTACACATTCTTGTATTTCAACAGACATTTAACACAATATTCAATGGAACCTTTTTAAGTTGAAGTTATTTATCTAACATAAAATTGAATAAATACAAGAATTCCTATGTGCAAATTTCAGTTCAATACAAAAGTCGAAACAATATTTATCAGAATTCTATGTGACGTAAAGAATTCATATACAAGCGAACTTACGACCTTTTTCAATATTTAAAAAATGCTTATTTCGTTGCAGATCTTAATTTGTTTTTTCTCAGTAAGCGTGTTTGCTTCAACAGACTTTTATTCAATATATTATAGCAGTTTACATTTGTCAGAACATTCCCCAAATGAATTTAATAAATATTGGCATTTTGTTCAAATATTTTCTTCAGAATGCACTATTGAGTTTTCTAGACATCGTCATGGCTGGCTGGACCTATATTACAGCTTTTTGGCTTATTGTACCATTGGTTTATCTCAAGATAAAAATTCACTTTGCGTTCTTCTCAGTTCATCCAACGAAAATTTAGAAGACTTTGAATCCAATACCACTGCAGTTTCCTGTAAAACTCTTTCATCTAGAAGAAACAGTGGATTCTGTCAAATACAACTACCTACAAAATCTGCCCAAAATTTGGATCCAGTGTTTGCAAGTCATCTTCCTTACTTTGATAGCCCTGAGAATCATTTTAACACAGAGAAAAATTTCAAATTTTGTGCTCCAGATTACGTTCTTCTTTCCGCATACTTTGAAGAACCCACAAACATTGATCAAACAGTTCACATAAATTTAGCACATTTTCTTAGCTCGAAAATAATTGTTTTTTATACTCTCAATACAGAGTATATGCAAATTGTATTTCATGCGATCCGAATAAGCCAAAAGAGTACTTTGACAACATACATAATACATACATTATCAGAGAAGTTCGCTTGTTTATTATAGCCACAAAAAGAACGGAAGAACATTTTTCAATTTTGAAACTAAGTCAATTATTTTACAAATTTAATTTTGAAAAAGAAGTGAAAAATAAGTTCGAGTTCAGTTCAAAATACTCAGAAAGTAATTGTTACTACGAAAGCTACCACAGCAATCTTCATCAAATGGATTCTGCTAACTTCGCAAACTGTATTAAACAGATAATTCGATGCAGTATTAATTGTTCCGTTTATAATATTCATAGATTAGCTTTACACAATTTTTTAATCACTGATAATTTAAATGATTCGAGTATAAATTCTGCATTGCAGCATGGGTCTCGCTCTTATGGAATAAAATATTCCATATTTGCGAAAAAATCAAAATCAAATATTAATTCTAAACCCCTGATGAATTTGTTAGCTCCATTTGACTCCATGGGTTGGGTTGTTATACTAAGTAGTAGTGTTCTTATTCAAATACTTTTAAAATTATCAGGATTCAAAGAAGTTTCACTTTGGATATTTTCCATTTTAGTAGAACAAGGAGAAAATGGTAGACTTTACTTAAATAAACACAACGTAATTTTAACGTTTAGTTGGCTGTATGCAGCTTTTTTGTTGCGTTTAGTCTATTCATCTTCCTTATATTCCTATATGACAAAGGAACCATTGCCAGGAAACATTCCATCTTCATTTGAAGAGTTATTATTTAACTCTAATCAGAACTTGGTTTTTGAAAATTCTGCTTATACTTATCTTTATAATGTATATTGGTATGGCAACGATTTATTTGATGCCGGCAAATCTACAAACTCTTCTCTGAAGGATTCTAGAATGATTGAAATGGATCAAAGAACATGGACAGTAAGCCACTTGGAAGATATAGTTAGTGATTCCAGTAAAGCCAAATTTAAATGCCAACAACACAAGTTCATTCAGGAGTACAGATCGAACGTTTCGCATAACACTACAGATAAATGCATGGATGGTGAAAGATTTGCTTACCTGTATGGTTCCGAGTTATACATAACAAATTTTCAAATGAAACTGTCATTAGTGAAAGCTTATATGATGGTACTAGGACAACATGAAATTTTTGAAAATGGGGAAGTTCCAATTTTAACTTCACATATGTTTTGGGCTTCATTTCGAAAAAGTTATTTTGAGAAACGATTCGTTCAAGTTTTGTCATATGTGGTAGAATCCGGAATATACTCTCTGCAACTCAAATATGCAAAGTTAAGTAGTTACAAGCTTTTTGAAAAAAATGACAACGTTGATAAACTCGAAAAGAGAAATAGTTCTGCAATAGTTTCATCGCTTAGTGGTATGATCAGTGTGTGGATGGAGTTTGATTGCTTTTTTCTGTTCAAAGAGATATGCACTAAGGGACTAACAAATAAATCTTTCCACAAAATGAGGCTAAGTGACTTAAGAAGTGTTTGGATATTTTTGTTTATTCTTTCTTTGTTTTGCGTTTTACTTCTAAGTTTAGAATTTCTAACAAATTCGTTGCATAAAAGCAGAGCGTGGCAAGGATTGTGTAGTCTTGTAAATGTCTGTTAGATATAAATTTTATATATAATATCATCCCTCCCAGATTAATATGCTTAATATTGTAACAATTAAAAAACTAAATGATCATTTTACGCAGAAATTTGCACTCATTGGCATTATTATTTCCTTAATACATAATATAATTGATATGATGAAAACTTAACTGATTCGAACATGCAATTTTGTTAAATATTTAGCTGAAGTTACCTGTTAATCCACAGAATATATGTGACAAATTGGTTTTCACTTGGTATTTTATCTGCCAGTACCTTAATTATACAAAAATTAAAGATGTGCAACCTAACTAATTTATGTGCACCTTGTGGTGAGTATGGGACGCTCAGCCAACCTTGATTAAATTTTTAAATTTTAATCAATAAACTCATAAACTCGACCTGGCGTGAGTTGGCCCATTATAAAAGATCGTTCACTTTACATTTTAAATTGCCAGCAAACTACACTTTCCGCGTTAAAAAACTAAATGATGAAAAATCTCATCCAATAACCTCTATTATTTTACCATTGCATTATCGTGAAAAATATTATTTTTCTCAATGTGCACTTTATTTCATTTCAATACTATTATACTTCAACTATTTATAGTAGAACGGCTGATACCAAATGTTATTCAGTAAATTTTTGTTCCGCACATATCAAACCTTGAAATAATTCTCACATTTTTAGATATTTGTAAACCATTACAATTGTAAGAAATAATTTGTATGAAAACTTGATGCATAAATATCTTCACAAGTTTTGCCGAATATCAACTCTTTTAAATGATCAGTTGTAGTTCTATGTGCGGCAATGTTTATTTCTATTGTTTGTTTTGAGAAAACACTTCACTGAAAAATTTACTTTACAAAAACGGAATATAACTGAATTAGAAAGCTTAAATTTATTCGAGTTGTCTACACCCGGATTAAAACTTTCAATGATAAATGTAAAAACTCCATTTGGATATTACAAAAGCATGTACTCCGAAATAAATGTGCATATTTATTTTACAAGTGTCCAATTATGCTCACTAAATGTAAGGTTAACTCCATACACGTATGCAAAATATCAAAAGGTTATCCATTTTCTTCATCTCAAACTACGTTGCATGGTCTCTGCTTAAAAATTTGGGCTAAGGGTTTACTAAAACATTTTCAGTTATTCCCTAAAAAGATACAAATTTCGTTTTTTTGTGTCCAGTACAAAACAATGAAGTTTGTAATAAAAGTTTTCGCCTGTATTTTTCCATTGGCAGTTTTTAGCACTACCGATTTTTATTTAAACTATTATAGCAGTTATCATCTTTCAAAACATGTGGACAACCCATTGAATAAATACTGGAACTTTTTAAAAATATTTACTTCAGAGTGTACACTTCAATTTGATAGATACAAAGGTTGGCTTGAGCTATACCACAGTTTTTTGGTGTACTGTACACTTGGTAGTTCTACCTCTTTATGTCCAATGCTTCATACGTTTACCAAAGAATCGGAACTCCCAAATGCAGACCAAGAAACTACTGAGTTGAACATTGTAACTACTTTCTTAAGTGAAATATTTTCAAGTAAAAAATTCAGTGGATTTTGTCTGGTACAACTTCCTAAATCTCGTCAACAAAATCTAGATTTTACATCCAATACTAACTATCCTTACTACAGCAGCTCAGAAAACTATCCAGAGTCATACCAAAATATCAAGTTTTATTCTCCGGATTTTGTTCTCTTACCTGCATATTTTGAAGACATTCGAAATAAAGACCAACCAGTTTCTATACACTTAGCATATTTTCTTAGCTCAAAACTGGTAATTTTTCTGTATTCCTTTTATAGAATATATGCGAATTGTATTTCTTGCGACCCATATGAAAGCGACCCAAACATTGATTACACAAAGGGTCAATATAGAAATCGAAAAGTCCGTCTGGTAAATATTAAAAACATAAACGTAATGTTTGAACTTTTAGATGTAAGGCAATTTTTCAACAAAATCACCTTTGAGAAACCGGTGAAAGGCAAATTTGACTTGCAGGGGAAATTCTCAGTACAGAGGTGTTTTTACGAAAGTTTCTTTGCTTATTTACTTTACAACATAGACACTTCTGAGTTTGCACTCTGTATAAAAGAGATTATTCAATGCAGCATAAATTGTTCGTACTATACTGTTCACAGAATGGCTTTAGAAAGTTTTGCAATAATAGATTATTCGCAAAATTTAACTAAAGTATCTGTTATACAACATGGTTTACAGACATATGGTATCAAATACTCTATATTCGTGAAAAAATCGGAATCAAATTCTAATTCGAAACATTTGATGAGTTTATTTGCACCCTTTGACTTAAAAGGTTGGATTGTAATTCTTGTTAGCATTAGTGCAATAAGCATTCTTCTTAAGATATCGGGAGTTAAAAAAGTTCATTTTTGGATATTTTCCATACTTATTGAACAAGGAGAAAACGGAAAACTATACTTAAACAAGCATAACGTAATTTTAATCTGTAGTTGGCTGTACACAGCTTTCTTGTTACGTTTGGTGTATTCATCGTCTTTGTATTCATTTATGACAAAGGAGCCAACACCAACAAATATTCCATCTTCATTCGAAGAGCTATTGTTTAGTTCCAAAATGAACTTGATTTTTGAGAATTCTGCCCTTACCTACTTTTCTAATGACTATGTGCTTAACCACAACAGACCATTTGATGAAAAGAGTCTAAAAACGGTTGAGAACGATCCCAGGTTTATTGAAATGGATCATCGAACCTGGAGAGTAAACAACTTAAAAGATATAATCACTACGTTTAATAAACCCAAATTTGACTGTAAGCGTGAAGGAGTAATTTTGAAAACAACTTACAATATTTCGTTGCACAATACAACCGATAAATGCATGGATGGAGACAGATTTGCGTATTTGTTCGGTTCTGAGTTGTTCATAACAAACTTTCAAATGAAACTTTCCTTAGTAAAGGCATACATGATGGTATTGGAACAACATGCAATTTTTGAAAATAAAGAGGTTCCACTTTTTAATACTCAAACGTTATGGATTTCAACTCGAAAAAATTACATAGAGAAGCGGTTTATCCGATCATTGTCTTATGTGGTTGAATCGGGAATATATTCTTTGCAGATAAGATATGCAAAGTTAAGTAGTTACAAGCTTTTTGAAGAATTTGACGATGCTGATAAATGGAAAGGTAAGAATGGCTCTGTCATTGTGTCCTCATTAACAGCAATGATCAATGTTTGGATGGACTTTGATTGCTTCTTCAACTACAAGGAAATATGTACAAGGGGACTGAGTAGCAGTTCATATAAACAAGTTAAGCTGTATGACCTGAAAACTATTTGGTTTTTCTTAATTTTTATTTCGTCACTTTGTATTTTGGTTTCTATAATGGAAATATTAGTGCTTTTATTGAAGTATACGTAATCGTTGAATGTTTGATATGGTCAAATGAAAAGGCTAGTTGAACTATTATTATAAGAACATTTGTAAAATTCAAAGTATTAAAAATGTATTCGTTTAGTTTTAACTTTAAACCTAAAGCTTCAACGTGTTATCCAAAAAATGTGTGGTGAAATGCAGTAACTTCTTTGAAATGTAAAGATACTTTTACAATACTGTTGCGTTATATCCCACGTTAAAACGCTCGAGAGTTAAAAAAATCTAAATTATCTTGTTGTATCAGCGCGTAGTATTTAATTTTGGTACGAGGTCATAAATATGTTATTGGTAATATAAATAACAAACAATTTTTTCATTATTAAGCAAATGCACATTGTTGTAGTTAGCAGAAATTTGTAAAAAAATTGAGAGAAAAACGATTTAAGAAAAAAACTAGCGCTTCAAGTCATATCAGATCAAGCTATATTATTAGTAATAAAGACGACTTATTTTTATTGACCAACTGTTGTCTGGATAGTCTGTCATGATGTTCTTTAGTATTATGTTATAAATAAAATTGTATGGTCTAAAACGAAACAAGCCCTAAAATATTTTCTTTAAATCTGATGTTTACATGTCAATTTTGTTTTATCAAAATTAATTGTAGAGCTATTGATTAACATTTAATATATTCTTTGACAACTTGGGATTGAAAACTAAATTTCCTTAAATTGAAGTTGACAAGCTGTCAATTACTACCAAAGTAATTTCCATTTTGTCGTTAGGCATCGCAAATTTAAAATCATTTCAGTATTACACAAACGCATTAGTTCAACATGGATTTGTTTGTCATTTCAATTGTCGTAAATTTCTTATGTTATTGCAATGGATCAGAAACTAATTTATATCACTACGCAAACTTATTTATTACAGAAGGGAATTTTAATAAATTTAATAAATATTGGACTTTTCTAAAACTTTTCCCACCAACATGTAGTATTCATTTTGCAAGACAAAGACATACTTGGGATGACTTGTATCATAGCTTTCTAGCATATTGCACTTTTAATGTTGACCATTTATGGTGTCTTACTCTATCTACTTACGCAACGTACGATACACATGCTGTACGAATGCAAAATTCAACCAAGTGGGGATCAAGCGAGTTTGAAGATCTGACTCCAATATTTTCGGAAACATTTCGTTCAAAACGATTTAACGGATTTTGTGTTGCACAGGTGGCCATCAACAGGGGTTACAGTATAGACTACCCGATCGACCATGCTTACTTTTATAGTCCTGAGAACTTAAAGAAAAGCAAACAGAACTTAAAGATATATACCCCAGACTATGTTTTAAATCAAGCCTACTTTGAAGAAATCGAAAACATAGCTAAAACCACCTTTATAACTACAGCATTCTTTTACAGCTCGACAATCGTATTGCTTTTGTACTCCGAATACAGAATTTACCTGAACTGTATAACATGCGATTATGATCATTTTCAGTCCTACCTTCAACACAAAAATGGAAAGGATTTGAGACGACAAAGTCAATTAATCCAAATTTCCGAAATAACTTCACTGAAACAAATATCAAACTTACTTGAATCATTAAACTTTGAAAAATCTGCACCCAAGCCGTACCAATTCAAAATAGATCCTGAAAACCTAAAATGCCTGTATGAAGAGTTTTTCTTTGGCTGGAAATCTATTTTTATAGAATTCGAACCTTGCATAAAGCATTTAATCCTATCTAGTATTAACTACTCTGAGTCAACATTACATAACATACTTAAGGACACATTTACTTTGCAATCTTACAACTTCATGCATGTCAACTGGTCTATTTTAAATTACGGTACTGCATCATTTGGAGTCAAATACTCTATTTTTACTAAACGGCATCTAGGACAGGGTGGATCACAAACAGTGGACAGCTTATTAGCTCCAATTGACTTACAAGGATGGATCTTGGCAGCTTCAACTGTTTTGGGAATTGGATTTCTTTTGAAAAAATCTGGGTTCAAGTTTGGCTTGTTTTGGTTATTTTCTACACTATTGGAGCAAGGTGAAGATCAAAGAAAGCTTTTAAACAAGCGTAATATCACCTTGATTACTGGATGGTTCATTTTGGCATTTTTCTTGAGAATTGTATATACTTCGTCCATGTATACGTATATGACACAGGAACCGGAACCTAAAGGTATACCATCCAACTTTACAGAATTATTGCACAAAACAGGAATAAATCTGGTGTTTGAAAGATCTTCACTAAGATTTCTTGAAACTCTTATTGAAAATAGGAAATTAGAAAACAAAAATGACAGTTTCTTTAATATTGGAAAGTTTACGAAACGAATTTGGGAAATAGCGAGGCTAAATAATATAAGTGACGAATTTAAAGTTGCTAATTTCGACTGCTCACCCTTTAGCTACTTAACAAACCATTCCAACACAACAAATAAATGTACTTATGGTAATCAATATTCATATTTGTATAATGCTGGTGCACTTGTGAGAAATAAATACACAAAATTGGCCATAGTAAAGCCATATGTTATGCTACTTGGTGGCCATCAAATTTCTGAAAATAATGAGTTTCCGCTTTTTAACTCTGCAATATTTTGGATTTGTTCTAGAAAGAGTTATTTAATTAAGCGGTTTAACAAAGTGCTGTCATATTTGGAGCATTCAGGAATTTATAATTTGCAGATTCATTATGTACAGTTGCGAAGTTACAAATCCATAGAAAATCAGGAACTTAAAGGTTATGAGCGTACTAATACTTCAAGTCATTTCAGCTCTTTAACAGCCATGCTGAATATTTGGATGAAATACCAGTGTTTTAATACGTATAAAGAAGTATGTGCAAGTCGTTATACTTTGAGTGATGATTATGATGAGAGATTTGTAGTGCACTTGATGGACTTAAAAATTATTTGGATGATGCTTTATCTCTTTCTGTTGTTATGCTTTGTCATATTTTTATTTGAGGGCGTAAATTGTAAAATGTAAGAGGAATTTTTTAATGGTGTTGGTTTTAATGGATGCAATATGACAACTTTTTATTATGCTTTCTACTTGAAGTCCAAGTATTTATTTATAATGAGTATTGCTTATCAAAGGTTAGTTTTATAGAATCACCATTAATAGACGAAGTAACACAGAGCAAAAATATTAATACACCGAACACACAAAAACTTGTAATCAATGATGCCAAACACGTTGAATTGTTTTTTCTATTTATACTTTAATCATATGTATGTTGGCAAAACTCCTTGTTTTACTTTACTTATGGAAAAAGTATACTACAAATATAAAGTTATCAAAACTCATCTTGTTTTTATTTGTAATTCCTGTTACAATCCCTCTTGTATCAATAAATCTTGTTTACCAAATAATTATATTTTTCTGATTTTCGTTCATTACTATTGTTGTTTATGGAAATCACTAAAGTTTGTGTTTATGCCTGACGAAATTATAGATAAATAAAAAATCACATTAATAATTTACCAGTCATACCCATTTCCATTCATTAAATTCAATTAAAACAATAAAACGTCGTTATCAGAACATAAAGTCATTAGACATTTCACATATCTTTGTTGTTGCTTAGACGCTTACCATACAAAACAAGTTCGAACGTCATTGACTTTGGTACTGTCAAATATTTTTTTTGGTCGTATGATTACCTAATCTGCATGCAGCTGTTTATAAGTAGCACCAAATACTGCAGAGGAAGTAAAATTAACAAGCAGTTATAAAATTCACTTAAACCTTTTTTTCATTAAAACATTTCGCCTTTATTGAGCAATGTGTAATGCAGTTCCCAAAATGCCGAGAAGCGGAAGTTGTTAGCGATAAACTGTTCTGGTCAGTTCAATTGTGGTGTTTCTTATTTAGTGGAAAGCCGCATAAAATAAGGCCCGATTTTTAAACACTTGTATTTTTTGCACTTAACATCAAAACATTTATTTTACGTAATAACTGTTATCCATTTCATATTATTTCGGTGGCGTAAATAATTTATGATATTAACCAAGAATGAAGAATTCATTTTATAACTTCAGCCTTTATTTGTTGGCTATACTCTCGGTAAAATCTTCAGTGCATGCTAATAATAAAGGCGTTTTTGTATCAAAATGTCCAGATTACAAAGATAGGCGTGAGTCGTCAATAAATGACAATCAAAATACAATATCAATTCCATTTTCAAGAACCAGTCAACAGGCATACTCATCTGCTGATTCTTCAGAAGAAAACGTTTCATTTAATATTACCTTGAAAGATGAACATTTTAAAAGTAATTTAAAGTGCTCACTTAGCAACTCTGCAATTAGAAATATCTCTTGGAATATATCTGATAATGATATATGGGTAACAGAACGCAGAAGTTTTCACGACGTTAAAGTTGGCTCTACTGAACGACATCAGCATTCATATTTTACTGAATCCGGCCATTTTTATGATGCCTTAACTGGAAACTTTTACAACTCCAAGAGGGACTTTTGCGTTGAAACGTAAGGCTGTCTAATTGTAATAACCTATTTGTACAAAGTAAAATGAAACACGTTAACAACACATATATATTTTACTTTAGAATTTCAGACGAATATACAAGTCTTCGAATTTGCCCTGTAAATAGTAACTGTTCAAACCCTAACACGCAGACCACATACTGCTTACCAAAATGCTGTGCTTTAGACGAAACCCTCTTGTTTTGGAAACGTCAATGTAAACAACTTCCTGAAACGATAAGCATGCCACCATGGCAACCGCCAATATATCAAAGTGAGAAAAATCCTCATAAAATAGCTAACCTCCAGACCAGCCTCATTTATCACATGACCGAATTACCAAAAAACTGCAGCCTTGTAATATCTGAAGATGGTACGTTTGAAGAAAAAGGTTATGGTTTGATGCCAGCAGTTCACGTAAAGCATCCCAAATACGATGACATAGAAGAAAAACAACACTTTAAATTGAGCTTGCCCAGTGGAAAAAATGGTGGAATGCTGGATGTATTAGTTTTTGACGATGTCAGAAGGAAATGGCTAGTAGAAAAAATTGAGCATTTTTGTGTGGAAGGATTTCACGTTAAATCGAATGAGACACCAACTTACACTAGAAATCCGGATAACTTTGTTTTAATCTATTGTATGAACGATAACGATGAAGGTTCCCTAAATGAAATGGAAAATGAACAAAAATCGTGGATTTATGTGATGGTATCGTTGATTTCTTTAGTGTTTCTATTAGCAACAGTAGTTGTGTATGGGGTATTGTGGGATAAGCACAATTTTCATGGCTTAACAATAGCTAGTTATATTGGATCGATGTTGGGAGCATACTTATTGTTTACAATTGCTCATATGATATATTTGTATCCAAATCCGGAAATTACTGGATTACATGACAGGGGTCCATTTTGTTACACAGTTGGTAAGTATATGCATTGGTATATTATAAAATTTAAATCCTGTTTTAAAAAGAATCATGCTAATTATTCACTATTTAAATTTATGCTTTATTTTGTATTAAAGCTACTTTGGCGCATTATTTTTACCTGTCCAGTTATTTTTGGCTAACTGTAATGAACTTTGATTTATGGATGACTTTGAGTTCCATGAAAACCGTTCGAAGGAATTCTAAGGATTGGGTGAAATTTGGAACTTATTCATGTTTTGGATGGGGTTTACCAATGTTACTTATCATTACGTTTGTAGTTATGGATCATGTGTACAGGTAAGAAAATTTGTTCATCTGGAATTTTTTTTTAGCTTTTGGAAGGAATTTCAATTGTACATGTTGATATGGTAATATTTAAGGGATCCTTTAACGGAAGTACCTGTTCCGGATTATGCCACAGGGGCATGCTTTGTATCGAGTGCATTTCGGGGCGAATATGTATTTACACCAATGGCCATATTGCTAGCTGTTAATATATTCTTGATAGCTATGACAATGGGAATATTTCTTAAAGCGAGATGTTGGAACTCGAATAGTACAAGCATTGGAAATGTGACAAATAGATACAAGTGGGTAATTTGTTGACTAACTGTAATTTGATTTGCTGTCCTTGAGCGTTTAATATGTAAATGATATTATATTTTATGCATTTTCAGCGCACAGTTATTTGCAAAGCTATTTATCGTAATGGGAGGAACTTCTTTGATAGATTTTCTCACTTGGGTTTACAATAACAGGGAAAGCAAGCCATGGGTTATTGTGGTTTTGGAAGCTATTAGCTATCTCGTTCCAGTGGTATACTTCTTTCTTTTTTGCTTAAATGAAAAAGTTCTGGGCCAACTAAAGGAAAAATATCCTGGATTTATGGGTAAAATGAGAAGAAAATCTAATTCATTATCATTGAAATTTGAAAGCAAGTTTTAATATTTGGTTAATTTTACTGTGTTGGTTTTTGTAGAAATATTGCAACCCGTTCTTCAAGTATTTACAAAAGACAAGAATCGAAAACGGTACGATTTTGATGACACGACTGAATTATCTAACAAAACTAGGGAATCAACTCTAAACGGAATAAATAAAAACCAGGATATGCAATTACGAAGTTTGGTACAGGAATGATTTTTCATCAACTCCTGTATTTCAGTGCCTGAAATATTTTAATGCATGTATGTGTTTAAAATTGTGTTGAAATGCTACATGTGTTCATGCAATAGAGTGTCATCAATGAAGTTAATAAAATACTCAATTCTTATACGGAACTACTTTGCTGAAGTTTGTGTTTCTTCAATATATGTACTAACCCAGGATATTTAATAAATGCTATATAGTTTGAACATAAGTATTAATTCCTTATCTCAATTAAACATAGCGTCACGTATTGTGGCTTTGTATAAATTGTTTTGTTTATTGAAGCAAGCTACTGCAGCTCAACTCATTAAAAGCAAAGGCGATAATGACATGCATACGAGGAAACCAACAACAGATAAACATATACTGGAAAGCTTACATAAGTTCTTACAGTATGTATTCATTAATTAATAGAATTAAGCATTAGTCGGAAAAAACGTTTGACGATGCATTTTACAAAGATAAGTAACCACAACAAAGCTTACGTACAAAGACAATATTTATTTATCCAGTAAGAAATAACTTTCTTGGAACGTATACTGTTTAAGCATAACTATGAACTTTAGTGAATAAAGAATTTAAGTACCCGTGTTAAATTTGTACTAAAATTTTAGTAAAATATTAAAATGATTCCACTAAAAACATATATTCTGTTCAAAATAGTGACAATATTTTATTTTATTAGTTCATTACGAAATTCAGAAGCACAATCACAAACTGGGATTCTGACGAAATGCCCGGGTTACGAAGACAAACGTCTTATCCCAATAGATAAAAATTCAATAGCTATACCATTTTCTCGAACAAGTCAATTTTCGTATAATTCCTTCACAGAAAGTGAAGATAGTTTAGTATTTAACTTGATAGCATTAGAAAACGAAACATCTCTTAATTGTCAAATGCACAAGACGGAAACCAAACACATAGCCTGGAATATATCTGACGATGAAGTAGCTGATTTACAGCCCCGAAATTTTCACAATGTTACCTTGGGATCCACAGATAGACATAAACATCATTACTTTACAAACTCAGGATATTTTTATGATCCAACAAGTGGAAATTACTATAAAGCTGGAGAACAATATTGTGTACAATCGTAAGTTTTGTTTGAGATATATGTACTAAAACATAAGTTATTGCAATTCAAATATATATTAATCCAAAATCATTTTTTTCTTAGCATTTCCGACATTGGAATAGACTTGCGTATTTGTGCTATCGATGAAAATTGCACGAAGAACACCCAAAATTCAAATACATATTGTCTTCCAAAGTGCTGTGCTTTAGATGAAACGTTAGTGTTTTGGAAAATGCAGTGTGTACCAAAAAACGAAACAAATCTGACTTTATCATGGAGTCCTCCTATATTTCAAGGTCTAAATAATCATCATCAAAAGATAGATTCTCAAAAAGTCAATATAATATACCAAATGTCCCAACTACCAAAAAGTTGTAGTTTGGCTAAATATGAAAATGACGACTTACTTGAAGAAGAGCACTACAGACGCATGATATCGACAAACGTAGAACATCACAAAGACATAGAAATGTCTGAAGAAAAGGATCATGTAAAATTAGTCTTACCTGACGATATGGATAATAGTCGAAAAATCCAAATAATTTCGTTCCACGACGCTAGTAGAAAATGGCTATTGGATCCATTGGATAATTATTGTGTGGAAGGATTCGACATTGAAACAGAAAACGGTATAATTCAAAAAGGGAAAGTGGATGACTTTGTGATAATTCACTGTGAAGAAACTTACTATGAAAATGAGGATATTGGAAAAGAATGGAAAACTTGGGTTTATGTAGTAACTTCTGTATTGGCTTTACTATTTTTATTGGCTACGATAATTATTTATGGGGTTCTTTGGGATAAGCATAATTTGCATGGGTTGACTATAGCTAGTTATGCAGTATCAACTTTCGGAAGCTATTTCTTTTTGACGGTGGCTCAAATGATAAGTTTGTATCCTAGTGAGGAAATTACTGGTTTACATGATAGGGGTCCAGTTTGCTATGCTATTGGTATGCCTATTTGAATTTAATATAGATAATGTCAGTAAATTATATTTGTTGAATATGACATTCTAAATTAAAATGTTATTGCTTTAGGAACGCTGGCTCATTATTTTTACTTCTCAAGTTTTTTATGGCTGACTATTATGAACTTTGACCTTTGGATGACCTTTAAATCAATTCGAATAGCTGGTCGAGGTAGTAAGGAATTGGATAAGTATGGAGTTTATTCAATTTTTACTTGGCTTTTACCAGCGTTTATTATATTTGCGTTTGTTGTAATAGATCATGTGTACAGGTAATTTGATTAACTAAAAGGATTAGCAATTTATTGGTAATCTTTTTGGTACTTACTTTTAAATATTTGCTATCTTAATCTTCTTAGAGATACATTAACGGAAGTACCTGTACCAGACTATGCCATGGGAGTATGTTTTGTATCTCAGGATTTTAGGAAGGAATACGTCTATATTCCCAACGCTATTCTATTTGCGATAAATTTTGTGCTAATTTTTATGACAATGTGGATTTTTATTAAGGCGAGAAGTCAAACATTAAAAACGTTTAGTCCTGGTCACTCATCAAATTCCAACAGATACAAGTGAGTATGGTATCGGTAAAATATATTAACGTATTTGTAAAACATGTTAAACATTCATTGTTGTAAATGTAATTTTAGTGCAAAATTATTTGCCAAGCTGTTTATCGTTATGGGAGGAACATCCGTTGTTGATTTTCTGACATGGACTTATGACAAAGTTTATAAGCCATGGCCTGTGGTGGTTTTAGAAGTTCTAAATTATTTCACTCCCGTTGTTCTATTCTTCTTGTTTTGCTTGAATGAAAAAATAATTATTCAGCTTTGGGAAAAGTATCCTCGGTTTATAGGTAAAATAAAAAATAAACTTTAAGTACCAATTTTACTTATGTAAAATTATTTTGAAGGATGTTAATAGTGGATTGCAACATTTGTAGTAAAAATGCGACCAGTGTTAAAGATTTTTGTAAGGATGGACGATAATTGGACATCGGAAGCTGCCGATCGCTCAACAAGTAAATACAGGATGTCATCGGTTAAGATAAGGAAAGACAGTATACCATTCCAAAATGCAAATCAATGAAAAACGATAATCATTAGTCAAGTATTTTCTAATAATATTTTATATTTTATGTAGTAACAATTAAACTATAAAATACTAAATTTGGATGGATAATTGAAATGTATCATTGTGATATGAAAGGTTATAACATGAAATAAGGCCTTATCATATTTACCAAAATTAATTTTAAAACGTTTGTCAACTCATTATTCAATAATATTTAAATTAAATTAAAAATGCAATAAATTGTTTTAACCAAATTGGCGTTCTAAAATATTAGTACATGTATGTATTTCCTGTGAACCAGGCGTGCATTCAATCTGGATATAATTAGGGCATTGAGTTTTGCGGTTTTGAGATTTTGGATCGTTAGTAGTTGCTCAGTGTGATTTTATAATAATTACTATAGAGGCAGTAAATTCCCTGAAATCGAATGCTCTCACTCGAATTATTCCCTCTAAATTGTAGCATGACAAAATTGCCGGAAATTGCTACAAAGTAAAGCAATTAAAATATGATATAGTAAGTAGATAACTAACGTTTGTGGGATAAGCATCCATAATTCATGGAATACGAATCTAGGCTAGGCATCCATGAAACATTTATAAAACGAATTTTATTGACCAGTCAGCATCCTTGCCGTAGTAAAGATTTTAATAAATTTGAAGTCTGCTGCATAAAAAACGTCATAGTTTACTAAAGTTGTGTTTATGTAGGTATTCAAATTTATGTGTGTCCTATCAAGTTAAAGGTTCAGTTTCAACGATAAAAGAAACATTAAGAATTCAGATTTTTTTTTTGCATTGGCGTTTTTAATTTATTTTAGTTTAAAATGTGTAAGGTACGTTGTAGTCAATTGGCTGTCTTAGTTTTGTGGTTAATTAAAACAGTAGCTTGTACGCAACATCAAACAAAAAGTGTTTCTATTCAAAAATGCCAGGGTTTTATAGATACTCGTAGTAATAAATCAGAAGAAAACTTAATTACCATTCCTTATTCAAGAACAAGTCAAGCAGTTTACACTTCAGGAGGAACTTTAGAAGAATCTTTAACATTTGAAATTGATGAAAAATCTAACTTAAAATGCCCGTTGGAAATAGCCACAGAAGTTCAGCTATTGTGGAGTCTGACTGAGTCGGAAATTTCCAATTCGGAACCAAGGAATTTTCTGAACGTTACTACTGGTTCTACTGAGCGTCATCAATATTCATATTTTACCGATTATGGATATTTTTATGATTATCATAATGGAAATTATTACAAGCCAAATGGAATGTATTGCGTATCTCGGTAAGTTCAAATTCAAGCGCTTGAAATCCCACATTTATTTGTAATTGATTGTTATTGTTTACAAATTTTAGTATCACGGATGATAGTATTGAATTACGTGTTTGTACTACCAATAGCGACTGCACTAATACCACTACTTTAAATACATATTGTCTTCCTAAATGCTGTGGGTTGGATGAATTATTATCATTTCGGGACAGGCAGTGTATACACATTAATAAAACTAGCGACGTAGTTCCCTGGCAACCACCAATATTTCAAGGGCCAAAAAGTCCAAAAGAGGAAGTGAACCCTTGGCCTATTATAGTATACCAAATGTCCCAACTGCCAAGAAATTGTACCCTTAAACGAATTAATGAAACTACATTTGAAGACCACGGCTATAGAGATTTGTTAGCAGCTGACGCGATGAGTGTTGATGACTCGGAATTGTCACGTATTAAGGATCACATTAAATTATCTTTACCTGGAAAAAATAATGGCAAAATTGAAATCATGCAATTTGACGAAGGTAGAAGAAAATGGATGATTGAACACATGCACAACTTTTGTGTTGAACAGTTTCATATAAACTCTGAGGACGGTTCAGTATTTAAAGGAAATCCTAACGATTTTTTGGTACTTTATTGTCCGAACGAAGAAGATGAGGAATGCGATAAAACTAAATCAGGATTTTTAGCGTGGATATACGTAGTTATTTGCTTAATAGACCTACTATTTCTTTTGGCAACCTTAATCGTTTATGCGGTTCTCTGGGATAAACACAATTTTCATGGCATCACAATAGCAAGCTTTACAGCTTCCACTTTTGGCAGTTATTTATTTTTCATGATTGCTCATTTAATTTCCATTTACCCCGACGTGGAAATGGCTGGACTATTTGACAGAGGCTTATTTTGCTACGCTGTTGGTAAGCCATAATATATTCAATTTCTTAAAACATCACTGATTTAAAACGTTTTGTATTTGTAATTTTAGGTACCTTGGCACACTACTTTTATTTGTCTAGCTCACTATGGCTCACGGCTATGAACTTTGATTTATGGATAACTTTTAAGACATTGAGAGCCGTTAGGAAAAATACAAAGGAATGGTCTAAATATGGCAGTTATTCACTGTTTACCTGGCTATTTCCTGGGATACTTATAGTAATTTTTGTTGTTATTGATCACGTTTACAGGTAACAAAGTTGTTAAAATAAAGTGTTTTAATTTTAATAAAGGTAGAAAGTTTGTACACGTTACGTAAATATTTTTTCAGAGATCCATTAACAGAAGTACCCGTTCCGGAATACGCAGTTGAAACGTGCTTTGTTTCCCCGGCATTTCGTGGTGAATATGTGTATATACCGATGGCTATACTGATGATGATAAATATTGTACTAATTTCGATGACAATGTGGATATTTATTCAGACAAAAATTCATACGTCAAAAATACTTGCAAATGGAAACAATTCGAACGCAAATAAGTACAGGTTAGTTGTGATAAGCTGGTAATTTGTAATGTTGTTCGTATATTAAAATGAATGGAAATTAAAGCGAAATTTTTATTATTATATTACAGTGCAATGTTGTTCTTTAAACTTTTTATTGTGATGGGAGGGACTTCCATTATAGAATTTCTAACATGGTATTATAACAACAAATGTCATAAACCTTGGTATATTGTGACATTGGAAGTGATTGAACATATCAGCCCGGTTATTCTCTTTTTTCTGTTTTGTTTAAATGAGAAAGTGATCAAACAAATGAAAGAAAAGTATCCTACAGTTACATGTAACGTGAAATTTGTCTATGAAAATAGTGTTCACATGAGTACAATATATATATATATATATATAAATATATATAACGTAGCTTTCTTGTGATTTGTTCAGCAAAAATTCGGCCGTTTCTACAACTTTTTAAAAAGCAGGATGAGACAGCTGCTGAGCACTCAACTGGATCAACTAACAGGTCCTTAGTCTCGATGAAAGGGATGAAAACTAA
>JAQFXM010001930.1:0-28076 GCA_034693345.1 Entomobrya multifasciata
AAACCCTCATGCTAAACCCACACTAAACCCTCATGCTAAACCCACACTAAACCCTCATGCTAAACCCACACTAAACCTACACTCCATACTAAACCCTCGACTACACTCCATACTAAACCCTCGACTACACAACATACTAAATTCTCGACTATACTTCATACGTAACCCTAGAGTACACTCCATACTAAACCCTCGACTTCACTCCGTACTAAATCGTTGAACAAACTTCATGCTAAACCCTTGACTACATGCCATACTAAGCCCTCGACTTCACTCAACACTAAATCGTTGAACAATCACTCATGTCTTAATCGAAATTAAATTTCATTATGTTATTTGTTTCTTTATTGTTACGGGTTACTTTCCACTTACCGCCCGCGGCACTGGTTACAATTTACGTTCATATAAAATTTGACCTAACTTTGGGTAAGTAAACGCGTAATAAAATGAAAGTCAACGGAGCCAAGGACAGTAAAAAAATAATTAGTTTTGTTAGGCTAAGCTATTTTTACAATTTTTGATTTATGGCAGCTTTTAATTTTTTTTCATTTAAAATAAATTGTTCAATATCATTTTGAAACTATATGGCTTTCATAAAGACTTCAAAGCTCTTCACACATCCATTTTCATTCCATTACATGTACAGTACATAAAATACCTAACATGTTATACATTACATGTAAAATGACTTTATTAAATATTCTATTTTATTCACTTATACAAGGGCTTACTCAACCATAAAATGTCAGCTAATTATTCCCTAGGCATGATTTAATGGAAACTTAAAAGTGTAAAAAATGCTCGTGACTAGAAATTTTATGAGGGAATTTACATGGTTACATAGCAATGTTCAAAGAATGCATACTTCTTCAAAAGCCCGATAATAACTATAGCATTATATTTTAGAAATACCTTGCGATAGATTTTTCTGTAAAATATGCCTCTGGTTATATTCCTATTTTTGTCACTGGCAATGCATTTTTATAAATAATATCGGCTAGACAACGAGTACTTGAATTTTAAAATAGGGATAATCCTGATGCCATCAAAATAGATAGCATCGCCTTATAGCCTGAGTTGTAATATGCAATATTTTTTCTCTAGAATTGGTTGAAGAAATGTTTACAATAATAAAATATCATCTTGAAGCCTTAAAACCTCTACACATTTAGTTTTTATTTCCGAAGCCACATTATTGGCCGAAATAATTATTAACTAGATTTGACTTTATTTAACGGAATATTATGACAAAAACTTGCTCTAACTTTTGCTTCAATAGAAAATTAAGTTCGTTTTCGTCAGAAATTTTTTACATTCTAGTAGCTAAATATTTCAAAGTTGCTACATAGCTTGTCAATACATTTTCTACCACAGGAGAACCGTTACAGTGGAATCTATCAAGGAATCCAACCATTCAATTCCATCATCCTTTCTTAGAAATTTTAACGTGCCATACTTCAACTTCAGAGACGGACATGATGTAATAATCCTTTTTAACAATTTATACTGTTTTTCTCGTGTTGACTTTCCTACACAATTTGGTAATAACCACGACTGAATAGAATCACTTGAACATTCAAATGGGCTTGCCAGAAAATTGTGAACTGTTACAATATTTAACGCCCCAAACACCGCCAAATACGGTAGAAATATCCAAGTTAAAAGTGACAACTCATTGTACAATACGATGGTACCATAATTGACAGAAACTTGATTTATAAATGCGGATACAAATGTAAGCTGGATTTGTGGGGCAAAGCAATCGTTAAACAAACCGGCAAGACATTGAAGTTCCCTGTAGAGTCTAGTTGTTTCCGAAAACGTACGTTTACAGAAATGTTCACTAGTTGAATGCAGTTCTTTGCACCAGAATTTAAATAAAACGCAGAAATTTGTGAGAAATAGAATGTTGGATGTACAAGCCGTCCATGCAAACAGGGTAATGGATGCTTCCAAAAATGCGAGAGGCAAACGTAGCAAAAGATTTTGAATTATTAAATTTTGACCAACGACTGGAAACCAACTTGCAAAAAATAGAGGAGAAGTGGGATCGCTGAGGCTTAGAACAAATACACAAAATGATAAAACAAAGTTGATGCAGATTCCTTCCTTTAACATTCCAGAAAGGCCGTCGTCGTCCAAAGGATACCGCTTATTTTTTCTTTGCAAATATTTTGCTGTTAATTTGGAAAAGAAAAAATATTAAAGTTTTCGTTTATAGAGGTTTTTGATTCTTTTTAAAAACTTACCACAAGTTGCATTGCTGAAAGTAACGCAACGCCAGTATAGAACAGGAACGCCTGTTCCTTTCATCCAAAAGAGAAAATTATGAACAAAGGCGTTAAAAAATGTTATCATAAATGAGTTTTCAAAAATAAGTTTGGATGTTTGTCCAGTTTGATTTAAATGATGCACTTGAATTGCAAGAAAAATAGATTTCAGAAAAAGAACCAGGTTGTTGAAAAACCATAATGAAAGTTGCCAATCGGTTGTGGGAATTTTAGTGTGGAATAAGCGTTGTCTATTGTTCCACTTAAAAAATACAAAACCAAATTTGTAAGCTGTTGTAAAATATGCGTGGAAAATTTTGAAAGTGTTATCGCAAAGCATATTGTGAGTTTATTTGATTTTATTCTTGTGTTAAGATGTTTTGAGTTTGAAACCTAGTTGGATATTGAATTAAGTTTAATGTTTTGTAGAAAATATGTGTGGAGAAATTTATTTCGTATTTTTTTGTTTTCAAACTAAATTTATGCGACGTGGTCTATGTATTTAATTAAAAATAACTTGTCAACCAATTAGATGAATACTTAAATAGTATTTTTCATGATTGTCTGGACAGTTGTGTCAAAATAATAAATAAATTAAAACTTGGTTTCGCAATAAGGCTGTTCTCTTATGGTGTCTGTAAGTTAATGAAAAATATACAAGAAATGGCATGCAAATAAAACAGACAATTACAGCAATCAAAAAAGGAAGAGAAGTAGTTAAGCTTTACGTATTTAATGAAAAAATATCATGAGAGCAAAAAAGCGCTCACCTCTTCATTATCATAAACATTTAAACATAATATTTTCCTGAACACGGCTGTCAAAAAAATATTCATATTTATTCAACATTCAACATTGTTCCGTATTTTCTGTGCTCTTTGCTGTCAACAACTTGATATTAATTCTTTACTATTTGTTTTTGTAAAGTTTACGTAATGGGCAAAAAGTACAATTATATCATTTTCCTTTTTGCCTTGAAAAAGTCGATAATCAAGTATAAAGAAAAGTGTGGTATTCAATTATAGTATTTTTCCTTCGCGTAAGTTTCAAATTAATAAATTATAAAGCATTGGTGCGAATTTTTTACGGTAGTGAGTACAGAAAATGAAGAACTGTCTTGCTCAAATGTTTAGTAAGAAATTTTCAAGTTAATACTTAAGCTTAAGTATTAACTTAATTAAGGTGTTTTTATAACATTTTATATCAGCGACAAGGATTTATTCAGCTTCGTTAATGGGTTTTCAGTTCCTCAACCAGTGAGGGCTATTACGGCAATAATTGTAGGCATTTGGGAACACACAAAAGCCCTCGATATTTCTCAAAAGAATGGTTGAAAAACTGCAAGATTTTAAAGTTGTAATGAACATTAAATTGAATCGGATAAATAGAGACAAGACAGTTAGTTGGTCGTGTATTTGCCCAATATTGGTTGTACTTCAAACGGAGACAATACACATCTGCGTTATTGTCTTTCCGGGAGCATTGGTATTTAGAGTAACCACATTCAATTCGTAAGCCCGTACCAGATACTTTTCGTTGTTCTGAAGATACAATACCAAAATGCACCCAAACAAATTCAGGTATCTTGTAAATGCCTGCCTTGTAATTATTTTGCACTAAAATTGGATGGAGAGCAGATATCAAAAGGCGTTTCCTGTGTCGTGTAAATGAATTTGACAATTTTTTCCCGAAAATAGCGATGACGTATCCACGATTTTCAATTTGTTTGGGATTACTTGTTTATAACTAGTAAACTATGGAGTTATGCTTAAATTAGACTAGTCATTCATTAAAGCTTATACTTCAGTAGATATAGAAGAAGCAAAGGGGCTATGTATATGCTTTAAGTGATAACTCCCACACTGTTAGTTGAGAATCTAATCAGAAGTAATTTTTTCCCCAGAATCCCAGTAAAGGTTTTAGCATACAAACATCCTGCTTATATTTTTGTTTTCAATGAATATGGTCGAATTTCACAAGAAATGATAAGAACTTCCTGTTGATCTCACTTTTGGAATCGTCAGTAGCATGAATATAACTTAACTATATTTGGATTGTTTTATCTGCAATAATTATTTTGTTCTCATGTGGTATTGAATACGTCCGGTGCTGATGTAATTCATATTGAAAACCAGTTATAAAAACAACGTTTTAGAAATAATTAACTCCCACTCGACAATACAATATTGGTTGCTCGTACAAATATCTTTACGTTTCATTCTTACAAGATCATCGTAAACAAAACATCTTTTCAATTACCAGCTCTAAATCATACCAATACACAGAGTACTTCAAAAAATCAAAATGTGTTCAACATTTACCATCATTTTCAGTGTCGGGCTGCTCACCACTGGAATTTCTGTGGCAAGTGGGAGCACCATTAAACTTTACAGAAATTATCTTTATACGGGTAAATATTAAATTGAACCAATTGTGTTAAGTATTTAAATACCTGAAAACTGAAATTTTCTTATTTTCTGAATCAATCTTTGAAATAGATTTAATTATCGAGAGCAATGCCACTGACAGTTGTACCAACATTCCTGAAAATGACAAGGTCCGAAGCATCACTACCGATACGTGTTTCATTCAGTACGAGCAATTAAACTGTAAACACGGAAAAAGTTGGAAAAGAATGCCTGGAAATTTTAGGTATGATTTATGTTAATTCATCAATTCTTTAACATTCGTTTACAGTTGAGACTTACAGGATTCATAATACGGGCAAATTATTAATATATTTTAGTATGTTCCATGGAAGCCATTATCTTCTGTCGTCCTTTCAGGTTTGTAAAGAAGAAGAAGGAGGGTCACACTTAAATGTAGACATTATCAAGCACTACGACAAAAACACGACTGCAGATGCACCCAAAGTGTTGGAAACATACAAGCGAGTATGTACATGTATTAACATTCCCGAATACATTCAAAAAATGGAAAAATGGTCGATTAACAACCACCACAACGATATTATAGTGTACTACGGACCAGACTGCTTAAAGGAAGAATTTCAAAGCGATCGTATTCGGGCGGGTAATAATGATGATACGATGAACGTTTACAAGTTGTACAGGACAGATTATGTGACAAAGAGACCAAACTAAGTACAGTCTTTTGGTGCCGACTTAAATTCTGCGTACTTCAAATCTAGCTGTGACTCCTCTACCGTATTGACCCAATTATCAAGAGAAATAAGCAAACTGGCACGAAATTTAAAAAAAGTTGGCGTGAATATTAGTGCGACTCAAACAAACATTAAAACCATACACGTCGAACGTAGTATTGAAGCCCTTAAATTGGTTACAAATATTAATACACTGGATATTAATTTCACAAATGTTCAGGAAAATATGGAAGACAAGTTTGAAAAATTAAAAGATGAGCTTACAGAAACATTTCGTGCGATGGCTAGCAAAATTGATGATGTTGAAAAAAATACGGAGGGAAAGCTTGAAAAATTAAGAGATGAACTTCAGCAACCTAAATGTGTTTTCAATATTCAAAATAACTAGTGTGCTAAGGCTACCAATAAAACCTTTCGTAAAATACAGTGCTTTTTTAAAAAGAATGTATCTACACTTGCTAACCTATTCTGTAATGGCTTTTTTAAATTTATTACTCATCAAGTTGTCCATAATTCTACAAAATTTAAGAAAACTTGAAAAAATTAGTAGTGTACTGTTAATTGTAATATTGTATGTTGCAGATTTAATAAAATTGATCATATTCACTCCATTTGGAACATAGTTCCTATAACAATATGAATTGCAGCATATTTTGTGGCTTAGGAAAAGCATAATGAGCTTCTGTGCGTTGTAACTAATACGATTGGATATACAAACCAGTGTATTTACATACTGTATATCCTCATTTCCCTAAATAACAGTAATAAAAGCATTTTATTACATATGGCATGATAACTAACGATTAATTACGAAAAGAGGGGATATCCATGTTAATATCAGCAAATACGATTAACTGAAATATTTATATATTTCCGGTTACATTCAAGGCAAAACCAGCGACCATAATGCCGCCACTGCGATGATAATATTGCGACAAATGACAGTGATAAACACTGATTTTGTCAATGAAAAATGCTTTCGAACGATATGTCACATGGCAAATGTTTCGACATTGCAACCTTTGACCCCGATTTCTGACTAAACGAGGTCACATTGACCTATACTGACACATGATTCTTGATCTACTCGACGAGATCTTTCGATTGAGCTATTACAATGCACACTATGTCTACGTTGAAAATCTTCGACTTTGACCTTTGACCTTAGGGGTTGACCCTGGGAACTGAAAATCAATAGGGTTCTTGCCCTTGACCATAGTGACCTCCATGCCAAATTTGAGCGATATCGGTCAATGCGTTCATAAGTTATCGTGTCTACAGACAGACGGACGGACAGACAAACAGACACACACGATAAAGTCAATACTTGCTGACGCTTCACTTTCAGCGGCATAATAATCATTGGGTTGGAACACAACTAAATTCTGTTTCCTACAGATATTCATAAGGCAGTTATTTGGAAAATATACTTTAACCTAATCCGACTTATCTTGAATTAGTTTCTCAAAACGAAACATAACAGTTTTAACCATTATAATAATGTCAGATTTCATAATCATGACAAGGTTTTTGCATGTTTTTCAATGTATTTAAACAATGCCAAATTACATTGTGAATTGTAATACTTTGTCACTACATATTATTAATGATGCACTTTAGTTTCTATTTCTGCCCATCTAAGAGAACTTTAATTCCCAAATGCTTCGAAATTCTGAGTGTACATGTCTTTATTAAATTAACTTGATATTCAGGTTCAAGATAGTTGCAAGTCTACAACCCATTAATTTTAAAATTTCAATGCCAATTTTTATTTAACCCTCAGGCAAACGTGTAACTTGTTTCCATGCCATTCTTGTTTTTGATTTCGTTTCAATGTAGACTAACTTATTCCAAGATTTTGGCCTTATCCGCTATTATTCCAGCAAAACCTTAACACAGCCTCATACATGAATTTAATTTCCTTGATTTGGTTTTCAACGATTTCAGTATGTCGCTTTCATTAGCGTCTTTTAAAGTGCTGCACCTCATTCAAAGCATCACTCCTATTGCTTTTACGTTTGACCTGGAATACAGCACATTTGTCCGCAGCACTTTACATCGACATCCTTTCCACAAAAAATTTCGATCTTGCATAATTTTTCCTCTTGTGACTTTTACAATTTCGTTATTTTTATATCATCTTTCATGGCTATTTTGCCTTTGGAAGTCTTATACAATTTATCACATCGATCAAATCATGGTCTCCGTATTTAGTTGCACCGGAGCAGTAGTACTTGTGCCTGCTTTTTATCCAATACATGTTTACAGTTATGATGTTATGTATACAGTCAACAAGCTCTGCAGTATAGAACCAGTTGGGGCTCAAAAATATAATAGATTTTGTTTGAGCGTTATAATTCCGTTCCTTGGAAAATCAACAATTCCAGAGCTCACTGTTAATATTCTTTCGTCGGCTATCATGAACCTAATTTAAGGAGTCCCTTTGTCCCCATTTGTGATTTCCCATGAACATTTTCAATGGATATTTAAAAGCACAACAATCTATTCAAAGATATGTTCTTCTTTGGTATATTTTATTTTAATGGTTTATGCTGCACCAATTTATCTCTCCATGCTATTACCAATGATTATACATTACGAAGGAGTTTGGAACTTTTCATCTTCAATTCACTTTCAAAAATCTTCCTACTCAAACTAATGGTGCCAAAATTTAGGCAATGTTACAAACGATATCATACATTACAAATATTGGTTTGTGTAACAAATTATATTGCTAAGAAATTTTTGGCAGTTTTTTTACCGCCCGGTTTGTATCAAGTTAAAACTAATAAGCTAACAATTTGCTAATAATCCACCATTCTGTAAAATCCTACTTTGAATAGTTAAAAAACAAGAGGTCTCCAATAATTACTCTGAAAAAAGGTTTTTGTTCATAACTAGCATTATCACTTTTTATGTACAATGGTCAATCAGTTACTAATTGGTTCTGAAAATATTAAAAATGATACCTAAAGTTTCGCACATTCAGAAAGAAATCGGAGTAGGGTTTCTTTTGTTGTATGTAACTATTCAGCCTTAAATTGCGTGAATAATGTCTGCATACGAAATACTTCAAAAATACTCTTTAATAATAAGCCCTTTGATAATTTGCTGAGTACCTTCAATCACATTGGGCAACATTATTTAAGTTCGAAGGGTCGTATGCTCGACATTCGCCAAGTTTAACTTTTTGGTGTTTTTCAGACTGGTATCATGAGCAAGTAAAAATCACAAACTTTCAGCCCCACAATTCCACGCTGCCAATGGCTGCCCCCGGACACCGTCGCTACCAAAAAATATTGATGTAGATAAAGGTTTTGCAAATTTCATGAAATTTGTTAATGATTTCGTAAAAATATAATAAATTTAAGTAATAATGTCAGTAGATACTATAATATTTTATCGTTATTGAGTCACCTATGGGTCAACAGAACATTATGTACTGGACATGGAAAGACTCTTGAATAAAGATCAAATTCAAATTCAATTCAAATTCAAATTCACCGTCGAATATACCACCTTCTTGAAAATGTATTATTTTTTGAACGCGTTAAGCTAAATGCTTGAAATTTGGCAGGCAGGGTACCTAGGTCTACTATCGAACAGAAAAAATGCATTTTTTATCGCGAGATATTTTTGAAAAATAAATGTCCTTTTTGTACATTTTTAGACCAAAATCGCTCGATCCCGACAATTAAATTTTTGAAAAGTTCATTATTGCAATAGTTTTGCTTTCAAGGTTTCAAATTATCAATTAAAGCCTCCTAAGTCTTTTTATCTATCAGTTGGTACAAAAGAGGAACAAGAATTCTAAAGAATGCCGCGGAAATCATACAAATTGCTTTTTGGTGGACATTGTATTGACTTGTATTTTTAGTCTACAAGAAGCTACCACCTTCTTCAATATTAAATTATAATAGTAAAATGAAAATATCAAATACTTTAAATATCTTCGTTGCCTGATGAAGCAGCTTGATATGCGAAACGCGTTGCAATGAGGAGTGTTTTTGACTGATTACTAAAACGGTATTTTGGCATTCATTTGTCACCTTTCATTATTAATCCCCAGAATATATAATTTGTTGCATTTGGTCTCAGAAACGTAAGATTACTACAACTTGAATGTGGAGATCAAAGACTATTTTTTTGAATGCACAACTTTTTTTGCCGAAGTGCATGTATATTTTGTTGAAAGTTTAAAACTCGAAATTGCACGTTTTTGTCGTCTTTTGCAATACAAACTAATCTTACATGTTTCTGAGACCAAATGCTACAATTTGCATATTCTGGGGCCTTGCTTTTGAATAAACTTCTTGAGTTTAAATATCTCTACCAAAAAGCTATTTGTACGATTTCAGCAGCAGTTTTGTTCCTGTTTTGAACCAAATGATAGATAAAAAGACTTGGAAAGCTTTATTTGATAATTTGAAACCTTGAAAGCGTAATATGTCAATAATGAACTTTTCAAAAATTAACTTGTCGGGATCGAACGATTTTGGTTTAAAAATGTACGAAAATTGCCATAAATTTTACCTTACAAAACCAATCCTGTTGATGCTTGCATGGTTAGATAGACCACAAAAATCCGCACAAAGGTTTTTTAGTTGTTTGATTTTTTTAGGTCTGGGCTACACAAATGTTCAAACTTTCAAAATTTTCCGTTTCTGATTAAAAGCAAATCTCCCATTGAAAAATGCATTTTTTCTGTTTGAGAGTCTACCTAACTATCCTGCATCTACCTGCCAAATTTCAAGCATTAAGCTTTACGCGTTCAAAAAATAATGAATATTCAAACAGGTGGTTTTTTGGTACTATGTCCAGGAGCTGCCATCGGCACCGTGGAAGTGTGGGTTATGAAAGTTTCTGATTATGCCTGGTCACATTTTTAGTGCCATGAAAAATACAGACACATTTAGTTAAAGATTTGTTTTAGTTACTAAATATAACAGTTACAGTTTGAATAAAAACTAGGTAATATTGCTCTTTAAATTGTGAAGTTATGGAAAAGGATGGTTCCAAATGTACGAGGGAATTTTTTTGGCAAGTTACCACCGAGGATTTAGGATGGTCGGGAATGTTGCAGTGTAATAGTGAGTGTCCTGAAAGTAATTGCGAAGATAACAATTGGTAGACGAATAGTTTTTTGGGAATTAAGTGGAAAAATCATTAAATATTTTGGGTTTTTATTTTAAATTGGATATTGGTCATAAAATCTAATTCAAAATTAGTTGAAAAAATTAAATTCGTTTAATACATATTTAATTTTAATGCTTTTTGGAAGTTTTGTATATTTTAACAATTTAGTTTCGTGTTTAGTCAAATTTTCGTCAGAAGTTGTTTAAATTGATTTAAATTACTTAAATACTTTTTTTCAAAACAAATATTATGACAAATAGAATATGCAATGTTAGTTTCTCTTCATGTAATTGTTTAAGTGTACCATTTTTTTAAATATAGTAATCAGCAATAAATTTTGACAGATATTTAATTTAATGCTTATAGTGCTACTATCCTTTCACACAAAGGTGGCTTCATGAGCCAATGCTTGTGGGAAGATATTTAACAGAGTTGTTTAATAATTATGAAATTTAATTCGTTTAATAACTAATTATATAAAATTATATTACCTCGTGGTAGTATATTTATTGAAATCACAATGTCTAATTTCATCGGAATTGGAATTTTGTAAACATGCTCAAATAGTTCTACAAACGTTTTTAAAACTTTTGTGAGAAATCCCAAAACTATTTTTGGAGACACTCTGATGCGGGAAATATTTTCTAATAGAATGAATACACTTAACGAGATTAACAAACCCACGCCAGGTAGTAGTATCAGAATAGCTACTGCCGTCTTTCCACCACCACCATTTGTTGATGTAGCATTTTCAATATGTGTAGATATTGGCTGACTACTATTAACGTTTAGGTTCAAAATGAAAGCGTAGTCAAAATATTTTTGCCACCACTGAAATACGCCAGCCGCGACAAGATATCTTAGTCGAAAAACCACCTTTCCGGGTGGGAAATAGGTGTTAAATGTATATCCCCAAAATATTTCAAGTATTTCATCTGTGCCCAGAAAGCTTGGTTTGCCCAACAGCTTTTGAATTGTGTGTAATCTAATGGCCTCTTGACTTCTTAATATAATTGCAGACTTGTTGCATTTGTTCATGTGAATATTCAGAATTGTAGAAATATCTTCCCGAAATCCCTGTCCATGGTCAGGTAACATCATAGATTTGTTGATGTATTTCCACATCTGCTTGGGTATTCTTTCTTTTAAAAAATTTAAACTATAAATTGACCTATTAAAATTGTCTATCCATTTCGTTAACTCATCCCATAATTCAGAAACAACTGGAAGCTTTTCATGATTGCTCACTGCGCCAAACTTGCTATGCAGCTTACGAAGTTGACTAATGTTAAACAATTCTGCATTTATGCCAACTTCTAGGTTAATTCTACGAGTATACGTAGTAAACTGATAATCTTCAAGCTTTTTGAATGTGTCGAACTTGATTAGTGGAAGTTCCGCTGTTAATTTGGTTATGTTTTCTCCTTTGTAAATGATGCTTAAATACAGCCAGCTTATTGGAACAAAGAAGAGACAAAAGAAAAATGATTTTTTGGTAGTTTTACCAACATTGCAAAACATGCTTGTGGACTGATCTAAAAACGCTACCAGCGCAAAAAAGTTTATTTCATGTAAGGTCGGATTTTTTTGTTTTTTCCGTAGTTCCTTTGATAATTTCACAATCCAAGATACGAGAAAACAACTTGTCAAAATGAGAGACCAAGTTGGAACATCAAACGGAGAAATCAGCTCTACTAACTGATTTGTCCAATGCAATTGTTCTCTATGACAGCTTACAAATTGAAGTCGAGTAATGTCTACTACAAACCCACTGTGCTGAAAATGATTTCTATATCGCTTATTATCTCGTCTTATTGTTGGACGAAACATTGGATGTGAATTAATTGTCTTTTTTACACTACAAGGATCAACAATCACGTTTTCCCACTCATATTCATGTTCATCATATTCTGTAGAGAATGTAATATTAACTGACTTTGGTAAAATCGTTGAGATCAAGTGTATGTCAGCTAAGTAGTACAGTGATGTGAAATCGTTATCGTTCAAAACCGTTTTGATGTGTTCTAGGACAGATATTTTGTTTCGCCTTTCTTTCTTTTTAAAATCTTTGTGAGGTATATAATTACTGATAAGCACAACTCGAGCCGAGTGAGGCTCAGAATTTATTTGTTTGTTATCTTTCAAAACATTTAGTAATTCACTTCTGAATTTTGGATTAAATTTTGTGCGAATTGGGATGGTTTTCAAGGAATCACATGGGTCACAATATGGGCACAATGCTTTTAATGTTAGGAATGGATGTTCCCATATTAGTACATAGTTTGAAAGTCTTTGAAATATGTAAGTCTCAAAAATCACCCCGGCTATCCATTTTCTTACATCATTTTCGTTTCCACAAATTGAAGTTGTGGGTGAGCTACAGATAAGCAGTGAAATAACTGGAATAGTATTTAAAAAGGTGTTCTTCCATTTATGATTTTGATAAGTTGTAACAAAGTTTGTCGCGGTCGGGTTTTTGAGAATACCTTCCCAGAACCAATGTTTTGAATACATTTGCGGAGAATTGTGTTTGGATGGCGGGTCCAAGAAAACGTTTGCTTCGCATGGTTTGTTTTTACTTTGTAGTTGAAAGGACTCTCTGAAAGTTTGTGTAGCATAGTGAGTGGCGACTTCGTCTGGTGGTAATACTGAACTGTCGGTCGTGGCATTATGACAAATTGATGTGTTGTAGCCCTTTAGAGCTGGATATTTTGGACCAAGTTCAAATGGATACAGATTATCTTTGTCACAGTAAGATAGATAGCGAAGAAGGATAATGGGGTTGTGGAGATCCTGAAAATCAATGTTGGAACCTCTAAAGTTAATGACAAGTATATTACAACGGCTAAATATATTTGTAATGTGAATTGGTTTCTGAAAATAGTTTTTCTGTGACATGACCGGTATCCCAATGGTAAACTGGTTCATAAAACAGAGCCCAAATAATAAACAAAATTGAAATTCAACTATAAAATTAACAACAAATCCCATTTTAGCACTTTTTAATGTCCAAAGAAACTCAGAGCTTAACGCTTTTTTCAGGAACATAGAATAATGTATTAATGTATAAATTCTATATAAATTTGTGGTTAACTTAGTGTACAAATACTTTCAGATATAAGTTAGGGTTAATTAATTAGGTTGGTTGTTTATGTGTTTTGTACTCTCATTCAAAAACAATTTGTTTTACTGCATAATATTTTAATTATACAAATGTGGTCTGAGGTTTGCATTTGAGGTTCCTGTTTTCTGAAACGAGTTAACCCAAAAAGCAACATTTAAGTAATATCGCTTAAGTGTTAGTTTCCCTAAACGTTTGAAACGAAATTGAGTCAAAAATTGAAATTATTTTTATGGTAGGACTTTTTGTCAGATTCCTGTATCTGGAAAGCAAATTGTCCAGAAAATGTGAATTTGCTAATGGAGATTGTGTAAAACGAGCTTAGTTTGGCGAAAACTCTGCTCAGTTAGCAGAAACAGCAGAATATACGGTTCTAGAAACTTGAAAAATTTGTGTCTAATTGGAATTGTACACGTCAACCCAAACGCCCGCATACGCTTTCATGATGTCCTTGACTTGACCACTATTATGTGACAATAAATTTGACACATCTAGGCTTACATATGTATATGCGTGTTCACAAAATTTATTCCAGTCTTGTTATTTTTAATTGCTTTCTGTAAAACCAATTACTAGGAAAAGTAATTTGCTAGGTTTTCTCATTAGTCAAAGCAATTTTCAGCCTTAGCCAAATTACGAAAAGGGATAACGCCCATAGCGCATGCATACCAGAGCAAGCCAAGTAATATTATATCGGATGGAATAAGAAATATCTTGGAACGTATACCAGTTAAAAGCCAAATACACCTGTAAATTTGGCCTTGATCGATATTTTGAGATAAATCTTCAAATTACTAAGTTTCTTGCTTACTTTAGTTGTCGAAAAACAGAAACTGTTCAAGCGTGCAAGCATGTGTAAATATAATAGAGCACAAACGGGACAAGAGGCGAAGGAAAATGTAGTGGGAAACTTTTAAGCTAAGCCAAACTTTGAAAAAAACACATCAAATCGGATCTAGGATGAGCTTTCAAGTTTCCCAGGCCATCTACTTGTATGCATTTAACCCATGTGCAGTATCTTAGGTTTAAGCTTGAGCTTTTTTATTGTATTTTTTATGCTTAATGCTGTGGAAAAAAAGTTGGATTCAAAAATCGTACCAAATTAATTTAATAACAAGCTTATCAATAAAACATCAACTTTAATCCATATATTAAATAATTATATGTCTAACCGTAATTTCTAATCTTCATCTTACATTCGCAAGTGACAAATAGTCACATAGGTATACTTGGAATTGGTAAATTATCTTTGGATTGAATATAATGATTTGATTTAATTATGAACACGATTTGAAAAATGTAACGGGCATAACCTGTTCTTAACTCTTTAGTTAGGAATAATTACAAGCTCCTTTTCCTAATCAACAATTGAAAAGGAAATGAAAAAACTGAGAAGGATTAAAAATAATTTTAATGTAGCCATAAGTACAGAAGGATCTCGGAAGTTTAAAACGACTTAAAAATTAGACAGCATTGAAGTCTAGTTTGTTAGCACAATAGTGGCTGCGGGAGTCCCGTTTTTGTTTGAGATACATAATTTTTACTCGAATAGAAAATAACTTTTTAAATGATGTTTTCATTTTATATCATGTATCATAAGTATTGTGCTAGTAACGCAAATCATTCTTGTGAAACATTAGAAAACTTTGAACTGATCGAATACTAAATTGGATTCTAAAATAATTAAATACTGTAGACTGTTTGTCAACGTATGTAAAAATTAGAAATTGTATCTTCAAATTTACTCCAACGGCAACATATTTGAATCAGTGAAACTATGTCATTTTGCTCACCCACAAATGCATTACAATACCTTCATATATTAGGCTTAGAGTTCCTTAAAATTTTTTTCTATATCCATGTGATTTTCCAAACGTGAAATTTACCCAACCGTCCGATTGTACACCTCTTTTTCTACATTTGCTTCCCTTTTGCTGAAATACATACCAAAACGCCGACTGGCAAACGTATAACTAGTACAAATGGCATCCAAATGGCATCGTATCAATGAATTGCAGCTTATCACCAAACATGAGCAAATCGCAGAAAAACACAGCGGGTATAATGCAAGAAAAACAGTGTTCCAACAGCAAAGAATTGGGCCAGCACAACATTAATTCCTAAAATCATTTAAATCGATACATACGGATGTTGTAAATTTGATGCTTTTCTGCAATAGCTTGAAATAACTTCTTAAGTTGTAATTTCACCATGTAAAAGCGTCAAAAAATTACTATCAAAGTGTATAAAATTTAGGAGGTAATATTATTTACGCATTATAAATAATGTGAAAGAGGCATGACATGAATTATATTACCGCGGAATGTAAGACATGAGTTTACTGACTTTGGTTGTTGGCTACCAATAAAAATGGAACTGTAAGAATCAAGTGAACTACTGAAAATAGCATAGCTATATAAGGATTTCAAAGTCACAGGAAAGTAGATTCAAGATAATGGAAATGAGAAAAGTATTCATTGAGAAAGGAAAACAGATTTTAAAAGTAGTTAAAAGCGCTACAATTAAATTTAAGCAGAATCTACCTGTGTAGATGAACCTTATGGATTGTTGAAACATCAAATTACGCATAAATATTTGGCGGTTATAATTTAATCAAAGTAAGCTTTATATTCAAAAGTTAATGAAACGATGATGAACATTATTTGAATAAAATAACAATACAACTGTTATATAAACTAGCGAAAGACAAAAATTGGATAGACCAAGAAATTCCTCAAATTTACGTTGCCTTTCTATCCATTTTATGACATTTTGCATCACAGAATACAAATAAGTTTGATGACATTTTCGGGACGCACTGAAAACATTCCCTTACGTTTCCAACGCGTTGAACGGGAATAAACTATAATTGGTTCGACATTTGTTTCATGCTTGTTTTTTGACATTGCATTTATTCATATTTAAGAACTCATACAAAATATTTCATTTGAATCCATATTTTATAATTATAAATATCATAATGCAATGATTTTATTTTATTTTGTGTATTTAACAGTACATATTTCGTAGCTTTTGCTTGTCGCTTTCCTGGAATGTATCATCTGAACCCACCGGCTGACCATCCTAAAATAAAAAATCATCATCTCAAAAAAATGTCATAAATTTTCACAAAACTAGAACTTCTTATGTTAATGTCAATTACCTTAGTCGTAATTGTAGGCAATTCGAATTCGTTCACACTGAAATCGTATGTACCATAATGCATCAAAGACTTTGGATTATAAGGTACTCCATAAGAGGAATAAGCTCGGCCCGTGTGTTTTCAAATTGATGTTTTTCTTCCGGTTTGATATTTTTCCAATGAATTGTAACATAATCATCACGATCTTCTCTGGCCTGCTCATGGTAAAATCCAAGTGCATGTATCATTTCGTGTATAATTGTAGCAACAGTCATACAACCTGGACTCTGCAAATTCATTATTTGTCGTCCACCTTTTTGAAATCAATTAATTTATATAACATCTTTAAACGTTTTTTTTCAAAAATTCAGAAAAAATTACTAAAAAATTCAAACCTTGTTTGCCTATCCAAGAGTTACATCCGTTATTTGTTCCCTTTTTGATGTAAACGTAGTCGCCTGATGGTGTCGAGCCAGATGGCCACACCGAAAAGGTGATACAGGGATAAATTACATCCATTAATTCGCGAATGGCTGTCGTAATATTTTCTTTTTCCTGTTCGTCTAAAAATCATATTTTATTATTATTTGTTGTACTTGAATTGATAAAATTTGATAGTAGGTATCCAATTTACTATATGTAGGGTCAATGTCGAGCGTAAAATCAGTCCATTTCATGTTCGACCTTGTTAAACCGTTTTTCCTTTTTGGAGGATCGTCCTTGCTTGTACACGATGGCTTGGTGTTGTTTCGGATTTCGGATCCTATTTTCAAAAAAAGTAGTTTAGAACGAAATAATTAACGAAAACAGCAATAATAAATCAGGTGTAAAATAAGGTTTAAAGTACTAACTTGATTTCCTTTGGGTAGCCGGTGTTGGAGCATTGACCGGGTTGGCCAATGCAGACGCAAAATATCGCAAATAATGCAAGTGCTACTAAAAGTTTCCTGTCTAACATTTTGAATAAGCCAATAGTGCATGCATGAGTGTAGATGTATTTGGTGAAGTTTTAGTTAAGAATGATTGTCCAAAGAAAATTTCCTCTTTATATACTGCCCAATTCCCAACAATATTTTATAACTTCCTTGGCATAGTATTCTATTGAAATCATTATTTTTATAGAATTGCATTTATAGAATATTTACTTATCATTTGTTACAGATAATCTGTCATTTTAATTGATTATTTAGTAGTGCATCTGCAATATGAGGATGGTCTCAAACCACCTACGATACATATAATAGATAAGGTTCTGCGCAGCAGGAATTTGTGAGAACAGCTCAACACGTTTTTGAAACAATGCCGCCTGTATGCAGAGTAAATAAAGCGCAATTATAACTTAAACTACAAAATAATTACGGTAAAGTGTGCTTCGAAATGACTACAAACAGATGTTTAGGACACTAAATTTTGTATGGTGTCTAATATTTTGTGTTTTATGTCAGGAGGGCAGTGGATAAAACAATTTCATCGTGTAATCCTAATAAGTAAGCATCATTACCAAGGTCAAATAGTGAAAGTAGTCTCGCTATAAAGTAAAAAATGCAAGGGCAAAATTTCAACCACAAATTTTAGATAGGTAGGTCATGTTCGCTTTTTGCGCATTATTTCGTTTTGCGTAGCATTTTAAAACACAAATACTCAAAGTTGCTTGTTTATTTGTTGATTCCTCTTTTCTTTATATGATCACAACAAGCATGTATACGTTTTCCTCATTTGATATCACTAGTCATAAAAAAGTTCTATCTTGTTAAATCGAATTATTGAAGCGAATTTCCGTGTGAAAAATACATTTTTACTAATAATATAAACTGGTTTACATCGTTTTGTGTTACCCAACATTATTCTTTTCAGTAACGTCTTATAGAAATGCCACATATAGTTCTAAAAGTAAAAATCACGTTCTGTGATGTTTTTGGTTTAGACCAAAGTCAAAATATCTTACAACGCAAGAATAAATTGTGTTTGAACGTCTTGACTCCATGGCGCGTACTCATAAACCGGCATGCATACCATACCATAAACTTAGTTGGCTTAGCTGATATTGAACTATTCAACTCAGATTTTACGAATAAAGAAAAGTCGTTAGTGCAAACCAATTGGTTAGTTATAGAATATAGAATATCTCTTTTAAACAGACTTGCCTTCTTGGTAGTACAACGACAAGAATGTAGCATTTTGATATGCAACTACCAAAAGCGGCTATTTATGAGATTTAAATGAACTTGTAGTAGGTATAATAACGATTAAGTATGTATCTGGTCAAGTTTGCTTGTATATGTATGTACGTTTATGGCATTTAAAATGTATTTGACCTTTTTAACTTCATGTCTTGGATAATAGGTAGTGAGGTCTGATAATTATTCCAATTAGATCAGTTTTTGAACCTGTATCATTAAAAACCATCAAAGTTTTTTTGGAATTTTAAAATTGGTAAGGCTAGAATAAATTTATAGTGCTACATGTAATTACTACTTGATAACATTAGAAAACCAGGTAATTTTTTTATTTAAAATATGAAGTTTTTCTAATAGTTTTTCTACCTTGTGAATCAGGCAAGTCATCAAAAAATCATTATTTTTAAGAAACCCCATATAAATATATACTTGGTAAAGGCTATATGTTTAGATGGTTACATGTTTAGATATTTCAGTTTCGAAAAAAAAATTAAATGAAAAAATGTGTTATAATACCACTTATACCTATGTAATACTTATGTAAAGTTAATTAATATATATGCATGATGCCTTGTTGTCACCAATATGCAGTGTTTCTGTAGACGTAAAAAATAAAACACGATTACTATTTAACGAAAAATATTTATTGATTTATTTCTGATTTTTCTAAATAAACATTTAGTTAGGATTAAAATTTATTTCAATTACATCGTCTATTTCCTAGAATTGCTTTTTATGTTTTGTGTAAGAATTAACTTGCAGCATTATAATCACAAAAATCAAAACATGATCACCACATGAATAACGAATTGATTAAAAGACCCAGTCACTTAATAAGTGGTTTATAAAACAGTGTAAAATATGTATAATTAATAATTAACTAATGTCATTTTGCAATACGTTATATTTTCATAGTTATCTATTATTCTGTATCTTCAACTGATATGGTTTCATGGAACTCAATTTTTACGAAAGATAGCAGCAGTCCAAAGAGTGGATTCAGTGACAAAACAATTATACCAGAGCTATGACTTTAACGGAATACATTATTTGTGGAATGATAGTTACCAGAAACCACCTTTGCGTCAAACTGTTATATAATTTAAGGACACTGAGGATATATAACTTATATACATATAATATAATTTGCCACCTTCCACCTATATGAGAACTGAAAAAGAATTTCATTCGCCCTAAACTATTTTGCGCAAAATATCCAAAATATCTAAATTCCAATGAAATCTTCATAAGTAACGTCTTTACCAAGGCGAATAGGCTCATCGGCAGCCTTAAAAATAAATTCCTAAATTTGTGCATGTCAAAATCTTAATGTATCGGCAAAACGGAGTAAATAATCAATTTACATCAATTTTTCCACTAAAATTGATTTAATCTTAAACATCTTCGAAGTTTATTGTCCTATTTACCCAATCAAGGTGTCCATTGGAAGGAAATTAAATTATGTCGGAAATTCGTTTTGGAAATTTTGAAACTCGAGTTACTATGGTTGTAATATGGGCTAAAAGCTTATATGGTCATAAGGAATTATTAATGACAAATCCATGACGAAGATATATAATGATTTAACTTTAATCAATGAATCATTTTTGATTTCATTTTGTTATCTTTAGGTTAAACTTTAGGTTTTTCGTCGGATTATATCATAAAGGGACAGTTCGTACACCAGTCTTTTTACACTATTTTTGTGTTCACACACATTTACACGGACGTCATTGATAAGAGCAATGATGTGTTTTAAAATGGTTGAGTCATTCCACAATTGAATTTTAGATCAAATAGAAACGCTTGTTTGTAATCAATAAGAAATCTGAAATCAATTCTGATTAAATATGCTAAATAAGTAGGAACAACATCAAGTATTAGTTGTAATTACATTCACAAAGAATCACAGTGGAGGTAATATTAGTGTGCAAATTTCGGCTGACAAAAATTGAGGCAAAACATTTAATCATTAAATATTCAAACATGTCCCGATAAAATCGGGAGAATGGTTACGTAGATGAACGTCGAAATACGTAGTGCGATTTGCCACAGAATGTATATGTGGTATTGACGTGTCATAGAGTTTTTTCTCTGCAAGCACTTTTCCACATTTGACCTTATACCCCCTTTAATCCCAAGGGAGGTTGACCCTGACCCATAGTCCCTTTACAAAAGTTTATCTACTTCAACCCCGCTATCGAAATATGCAATAAAATTTTTTTGCCCATAAGTCAACATGTGACCTTTAACCCCCTCCCGCCCCCAGAAGGGTTGACCCCCGAGGCTGAAAATCACTAGCGATGGAGGTCATGACCCGAGGTATCTGTATATCTAGTTTGAAGAGAATCGGTCCACCCGTTCAAAAGTTAGAGCGCGAACAGGCAGACGGACAGACAAACAAACTAATCGCATAACTCGATAAATTCTTTATCTTCGTAATAAAGCCAACACAACTTGTTGTACGCATTATGGGTTTACCTGCTTCCCAAGTCTATTTTCTAAGAAGTTCATTATAGTTTGCTCTTTCCCATCGTGGATGATTGTGGTGCTGCCAAATACTTCTGGACTGTAGTGGTTTACGTCATTCCAAGTTTTTGAACTTCAAATTGCAAATTTAAATAAGCTCTCTGAAAAGAGGATTTCCTTAAGATTAAAACTGCCATGATTTTAATAATTAATTTTACCTTGCCTTATAATAGTCACCAGCCTGAAATTCGTGAAATTTTATATTCAAAGGTTTGAAGTGATGCATCAAGTGGTTTTCGAGCTTTAGAATCATGAATTATGTCTCCCATGAAATCTAAAACGTTATTTTTGTCCATCAAAATGTCGTTCTTCAGCTTATCTTGCATGAATAATGGCGTTTCTAAAATATTGGCCACTCAATGCTCATTTTGATACGTCTAGTCTCATCCAGGAATATAGACATGATGTCCATTTGAAATCTGTCGAGAATTGCATTAAAAAAGCTAGCTTAAAATTATAGTTTATTGGCAAGAAAGTAGTAATTCTAGGATACAAACCTTTTCAGCTGGAATTAGGTATGTTTTTTGCAGATTCAGTATTCCTGTTAGTGACATTTGTAGATCCTCAAAACCAATCCATTCCTTTTTCGAACTGGTGTATAATGCTACCTCAAGTTGACGTAAATAAACGAATGACCCCTTAGGCTTTATAGACTTTCTGATGAAACGTAATAGCTTGTTCATGTAAATTATATTTTTTTGGAAACCTGAAAAACTAGTAGTGTTTTATAAATGTATTAAGCCTTTAAAACATATTATTTTAAAAGTCAAAACCGAGTTTTAAAATTTACCGCATTATTAATTGACGATCTAATTTAAGTGGCTCCAATCTTACAACAATGTAATTCACTAGGTTTTCTTCTTTTTTGCTCCATTCTGCATAAGCTTTTATTGTATGTAAAAAGCCAAACTCCTTTCTAGCCTTTACTTTATCAAGTATTGGAAGTATGCTACCTTCTTGAACGTTTAGAATTGGTTTACTTCCCGAAGGAAAATTAGAAGATGTTGAGAAAGTGTTAAAACGAAAGTAAACTAATAATATAAGTGTTACCAATGGATGAAAATCAAACCATGCCATAATGAAATATAAGAAAGATTTCAGTTTCGTACAAAGTTTTTTCAATGAAATTTCCCTACAATGCATTGATAAACTATTGTTTTATGTAAATAAAGGTCCTTGTTATGTTATTCTATAGAACAATCTTTATTGTGCTATTTTATAATAAATGCTAATCGTGTTTATACTTCTTAGTTATACATGAGTATCGTCAAAGAAACAAAGAATATATTAATGATATAATTGGCAGGTCATGTATTATTAGAATTTTTTATATCCATTTATATTTTATTAGTTTTTATCTATGTTAATCGTGTTAGTGCAAAAAAATTAAACAACAAAATAATATCCAACAAGAATTACTACAACACAAGATATACTGCTTACCCTGCCCATTAGGCTACTACTTTTACCTACCTGTGTAGCACTTTTAATTGACTTTGAAATACCCGGAGAATTATGCATCGGGGAAATAGTTTTAGATCTTCCATTCGATTTGGATTCCAATGGAGGATGCTGTGTTGGGAAAGTATCTTCAGAACTTTCATTCAATTTGGATTCCAATGGAGGTTGCTGTGTTGGGAAAGTGTCTTCAGAACTTTCATTCGATTTAAGTTCCATTGGAAATTGCTGTGTTGGGAAAGTGTCGTTAGAACTTTCATTCGATTTTCGTTCCAAAGGAATTTCCTGTGGTGGAAAAGTGCCTTCAGAACTCTCATTCAATTTTGGTTCCAATGGAGGTTGCTGTGTTGGGAAAGTGTCTTCAGAACTTTCATTCGATTTTGGTTGAAAGGGAGGTTGATGTGTTTCGGAAGAGTCTGTAGAACTTGCATTCTCAGGTAATTCGTTTGGCAACTGCGTGACTGAAAAGCTTTGAGATATATTGGTAGTGACATCAAGACTTCCGCCAGGATGTGTGTAAGGAGGTGTTGAATCTTTATTGAGAACAAACAAAAATAGCTTGTAACAAATATAAACTAAAAACAAATTTTCTACTTTTTTAAATTTCAACGTGTAAAATTTATTACCTTCCTTAGCGACTTGTTTGCTTGGGCACAAAAATATCCAAAACAAACACGCATTTGTTTCTAGTAACAATAAAATGAAAATATAAATTATACTGAAAAAACTTTGTTCTCTTGCCATTTTATTACTGAATTGGAAACAAAATATAGTATAATTATCAAGTTTGTCGACGAAGTGGTATATTAGTCCTGAAATACACTTCATGATTTAGCTGAAATTATAGAATGATGAAGTTTCCGACAGCGTTGTTCTTATAAATAAGCAAAAAGGTAATTAAGCTTAGGAAGAAATTCAAACTAAAAGCTACCGTTCCTTGAATAGCTTCAGCATTACATCAATTTTTACATAAAATAAGTCACACGTTACACAGAAGTATAAATAGCAATATGTACAATACAATTTAGTAGATCTGGAACGACTGAGAGCAAAACCGCAAATATTTCCGGTAAACCATCAACTGAGTAAACTCTTGTTCAGATTAGTATTTTAAACATGTGTACTTGAGATCAAAACACGCAGACGTCAAATAAAATGATTGGATAAATTTGTTGTCATCACTTATTATTTACGCTTAGTGCGTATATAGTTTTGTCTGGTGCGTGGCGTAACGTGGCGTCGCCTGGCCTGGCGTGGCCTCTGACGTCATCATTATGCTTTCGCTTATACGCAGTATAAATACTCGCAAAGCATAATAAAATCAATTGGACGTCTAGATTATACAATTTTTGAATATAAAAATTTGACCCGTATTGACCCCAGAGTTGACCCATATTGACCCCAGAGTTGACCCCTATTGACCCCAGAGTTGACCCCTATTGACCCCAGAGTTTACCCCTATTGACCCCAGAGTTGACCCCTATTGACCCCAATAGGGCAATTGTTGAGACAATGCCAGAAAAGGGTAGGGCAAGTTGAGACAATGCTAGAAAAAGGTGAGACAAGTTGAGACAATGCTAGAAAAAGCTGGAGCAAGCTGAGACAATGCTATAAATAAGTGGGGCAAGTTCAGACAATGCCGGAAATAGATGGGGGAACTTGAGACAATGCCCGAAAAGGGTGGGGCAAGTTGAGACAATGCCAAAGATAGATATGGCAACTTGAGATAATGCCAGAAATAGGTAGGGCAACTTGAGACAATGCCAGAAAAGGGTAGGGCAAGTTGAGACAGTGCTAGAAAAAGGTGGGGCAAGTTGAGACAATGCTTTAAATATGTAAGGCAAGTTGAGAAAATGCTAGAAATAGGTGGGGAAAGTTGAGAAAATGCCAGAAATAGATGGGGGAACTTGAGACAATGCTAGAAAATGGTGGGCAAGTTGAGACAATGCCAAAGTTTATATCTTAGCAGGATTTATTTATTTATGCATTTTCAGCGTGAATGAATGCAATTAGAATTCTCTTACAAAAATTGAAATTGACAGTTTAACCACTGTTGGAGTTGAAGGCGGAGATTTTACGTATACATAAAAATTATAGCTATTCTTGCAAGTAAAATCGAAGTACTTCAGTGAATTTGAACTTCAAGTAATTAGGTTATTTTAACCCTATGGGTACCAACTAAACCATCTTCGCTATGATACCAAGCCGTTGTTGCATGCCACTACACTACAAGGCACAGTGAATAAAAAACATCACTGAACGGCAAAAGACAAATTTCATATAAAATCAATATAAAGAACACTGGTAATGCCTACATACAATTATTACGCCGCTGAAAGCGCAGCGTCAGCATATATTGACTTTATCATGTTTGTCTGTCTGTCTGTCGGTCTGTGAACACGATAACTCAAGAACGCGTTGATCGATTTCGCCCAAATTTGACAAACAGGTTACTATGGTCAAGGGAAAGAACCCTATTGATTTTCAGGCCCCAGGGTCAACCCCCAAGGTCAAAGGTCAAAGTCGAAAATTTTCAACGTAGACATAGTGTACATTGTAATAGCTCAATCGAAAGCCCTCGTCGAGTAGATCAAGAATCATTTGTCCGTATAGGTCAATGTGACCTCGTTGGGTCAGAAATTAAGGTCAACATGTGTGCCAAAATGATGCAATATTTTTCATTGTGCTTGGGGTATCTTTCCCATGTTATTTTTTTCAAAAATTTCGAACCCCGTTTTTTTGGCTTATGTGATGTATTTGCCTAAAATAATAAGGTACTGAAAGTCTCAGGCCCTAATTTTAAAAAACACCGAAGTTATGGCCAAAAAACTTAATGTTTTGCATGCCACAACGGCTTGGTACCCAACGGGTTAAATAGTGCAAAATTTTACTTTTAGAAGGGAAAATATGCAATGGAAAATTTCTAAATCTTTGAGCAAAACCCACTCAAACACTTTCTGACATTTGAGATAATGAATAATAAATTGTAACGTTACCCAGGAGTACATTATGGTTAAACATTGTAATTTTTTTGATTTTCAGGAGGAGAGCATCAGGTTTTATCCACACTTTCCCCGTTTTGTTTGGCCGACAAAATGTTCGAAATGAATTGTTAAACCTGCGTAAATGTGCGACTGCTGCATATAGCTATGAAGGAATGCAAGATCAAGCGCTGGTTCGTCCCGTTACCGCCACGATTAGAAATTTAAAAACTATGAATTACAAAATAAGACCATAATATGAATTGATTTTTAAGAAATATCAAAAATATAATTGTTTGGGTTTTCATTATAATAGATTCATGCCCTCTTATAAATAAATATATAAATTGAGAATAAAATAATAATGACAATAAATCATTTTTAATGAAAAAATTGAGCATGTTGATAAAACAAGGCAATCATGCAATAAAATAACACTTTTATGTGTGTTATTCAGTAGTAATATCAAGTGTTCTTTTAAACCAAAGCATCATCCAGTTGCGACTACATCGCTGCCATCACTTCAAAACTGTCAAAAGCCTAAAAACTACCACGAAAAGTTTTCATTCCAGACGATCTACCACCGGGGGAGCGCAAAAAGTTTAAACTTAAATTCCCCGAACACGTAAACAAACCACGTACAAACGTGGAAAATAATCTGGACACATCGACTTCAGTGCCTTGCACGACAATAAACTTCAGCAGCCAAAGTGAAGCGATTCAAGATCTGGAAATTGGAGACACGGCTCATGCATACTTTTGGAATTCAGAACAAGCGATAGCAAAAGCACAAGATTTGAGAAGCTTTGGGAGTAAATATGAATTCAACGGATTTTCATGAAATCTTAGTAGCAGTTCAGAACGTGGAACGTATTAAAGACAACCGCGTGTCTGTGACTCATTCATGAATGCACAGTGGAAATGCTTTATAGAAGAATTCGGTCATCCTATCCCTAAAAAGATCGCAAAGAAATTCAAGGAGTCAATGAATGCAATACAATTAAATTGGAATCAAAATTTTAGCAACATTTTCGAGGAATGATATTGCAAGCACATTCTATGGACGATGGATTCAATGCACTTTTACTCAAATGAACGATGGACCAAACGTATAGTTGTTATATACCTAATTAACCTACTCCATCAAAAGTATTTTAACAAAACAAAAGCCAGGATATATATTCCAGTAATTTTTTATTGTTGATTTCGATGTTATAAAATGCAAACTCAGATTTTTAAAAAAATTATTAAACCGTTTTTTCTAATTAGTGTCATCTTCGAGTATTTATTGAAAATCTGATGTAAAATGAATTTAATGAGTACATATGATTTTGCATTTACATGTATTTGTCATGAAATATTTAATGTTAGAGAATGACGAGTTTGCCATTATTCAACTTACCCAATTTAGACTCTTGCTGTATAACTACGTAAATCCTAAAGTGTAATTTTAATTCTGATTCTTATGTTATTCTTTATGTTATCTTTTTATCTGTAAAAAAATAAAAAAGAGATGACATCAATACATATATAAATACATACAATTAATTCCTGGAAAAATAGAAAGTTTTTGGCTAAATTCAGTGGCGCTTGATAAGAGCAAATTTGGAATACAGATTTTGAGTAAAAAATTGCAGGTGCAATTGTCTATCCCAAATTTTTACATTGTCATTAAAAAATTACACTTGTTCTCTGAAAAAACATTTACTTGCTGTTGTCTCCCCCATAAAAAGGTATCTGAAAAATACTAGGTAAACTTACAAACTTTGGTTTTGAATGCATATAAAATGTAGAATGCGAACTTACGTTCATATGTAGTCCAAGGGATTATTGCTTGCTTGCGTTTTAATTTGGTTTAGCAATTTGAATTAGTCATACTGAGAATGTCAGTTGATTTGCAGCAAAGGAACTTTTAAGACAAACAGATAGCAGAAACTTGAAAGATGGCTGACAGCGATCCAGATCCAAATTTTGATCGTGATATTTTAACTAGAAAACGACGCTTGAAATGGAAGGAAATCAACCCTTCAGAAGAGAGGTTAACCTCAGAAGAGTTGAGACCAAGGTATGTATTGTTCCATGTATAAAGACTTTTGAGGTGTTTAAAACATGGTAAAAAGAAAAACCATGGTAAAACC